>JACJUY010001585.1:54793-121713 GCA_014220935.1 Platorchestia sp. MABIK
CGTTTTAAAAATGAACAGAGACTCTAAAATCCGCAATTCCGAGCACAACTTTGCCCTGGCTGTGACTTTGAAACTATTTTTGCTGACTGCTGTGTCGCATTCAAAAGCATGATTTCGGATGGCTGAGTTGGATGGGCTTGCCAAAAGGCTCGAAACGTCCATTTTTTACGAGTCTTTTACTGCCTCGAGAATACATTTTTATGAAAAATGTTTTATACCATTTTCCTGGTTTTATCGTTTTTATTAAAAATATCCAGTAAAGTAAACTTTCAATAAAACTTATATTGAACGAAAAAAAGTGACTATACATACTTTTGTAATATAGTTTTCACACAACACAAGGACTTCATGATTGCTTGAACACCAACGAAAATGTAAATAAATTAATAAAATTGCACTAATTTAATAAAAAATTCATTCCAAGAATTGGATTTTACTTAAAAACACTTCATTAACCAAACTGTGAACCCATTCATCATACTTGCGTGCTCCTGTCATCACATGATGCAAGGACCGCGCCTTGGAACACATGGCGAGCTCGAAAGCGAGGTGTTTCGTGCTGTGGTCAGCAAAACTCCTTATCGCCTCAACTTGGGGCATCAAATACTCCTTAGCTGAGAGTATGTGTGATAACGTGCCTCAACTTGGGCACTTAAAGCTCAGAAACCTTATAAAATATGCCGACAAGAGCGAAGACCTAAATCAGGAGAGCGAAGGCTCAGTATCAGCAGTGCCGAAGGATTACGAACGGGATAAAGTTTTGTGATGAAATTTTGCCATTGTCAAATTCTTGATAAGAGCAGACGAGGAGAACTATCGTCAAAGAAATAAGCTTGAAGCTCGTATGACCAGTTATCTCTGTTTGAAGCTATGTGTGTTAGATCAGCAGTAAACTCAAACGTTTACTTGAAGGGAACTTGATATTTGTGAGATTGGAGTGCAGAAAAGGTAGAAGGATTACGCGTATCGTGACCATTGTGTCACGGAAAATATGGCACGAAAAATACGTCAGATACATGATACGTACATCAAAAGTAAAATAAATATTTTCGCAGTATAATTAGGAATCGCCTTTCATTAGGACAAATTTGTAACAAAAAGGATGTACAGGCGCTAGCAGAGAGATAAATTCATTGTACTACAGAAACTCGGAAAAATGGTGAAGCAGGGTGTTGGTACGAGTTGGGGGAGAATGAGCAAGGTGTATTATTACGCCACAAAAATGCTAGTTAACAAACAATTTGATTTGAACATAGAATGAGCTCAACTTATTTCAATAATAATGCACAGACACAACAGCTGAACAGATCATAGGGATTAAGGGAAAATATACATACGAATGGAGGAAAACTTAGAGAGAGCTTCTGATAGTTTTAGAATTAATGAATCACAGAGCTTACTCTAACAGCCTCAAAAAAATAACAGGTATTCATGTATGGGTGCCCTACCGGGATGCGTGAGCGTGAAAGCTGTACTTGAACGATCTTCACTACGTAATTATCTCGCAGTGGGTATATTTGTTACGGGAGGTATGTTACAAGTTTTAATAGGCTACTCCAGTATAATGAAGTACATTTTCAGCACAGAAGTTGTTCAAATTCACTTCTTTTATGCTATCGCCTTAGGAACGCTTTAATCAACCAGCTGAGCATAGTGATGCCATCTGGGATCAAAATTTAATGCAAACGTAAGAACCTCTGTCTAAAGCTCCCAGCAGTGATTTCAATTTACCTGTCTCGTTAGTCATTCTTTGAAAACTAGAAAAGAGTTTTTCATCATCAAAGAAACAAGAAATGTAAATTTAGTTTATTTCTTAAAATCTCATCAGCGAGTTGAAAAATTAGAAGCAGACCGCTGCTGCTAAAAAAAATGTAGAATTGAGTTCTAGTTTAATTTTTTTTGCTAACGAGATAAGATCATCCTTTGCCCGTGCGGTGTGCATGAATTGAATTTTGTATTTACTTATTCGTATGCACTCGGAATTTTTTTGGGAAGGCATTATAATGAATAGTCCATGACGGGGTAAACTTTGCTCTCAGGTGGACGGGACGTAGATGGAGGTATCTGGTCTTACCCACTCGACGTCGTTTGCGAGCAAGATGGTCGGAGGAATTTTACACGCAACTTCCTATGTTGCGCACCGGCAGGTTTCTGTCCTCGGGCACAGCGAGGATGGAGCCAGTCATCAAATCATGAAAATTTTACATTTGCAATGTATTATGTTTCACATAAATATCAACGACGCCCTTTAATGAATATCTGCCCACTATTGGATTTTGAACACCTGCAAATACTCAATCGTGGAGGGCAGGCAACAAGCAACCGAAGAAGTTTTTATAAAAAGAATTCAGGCAGTCAACAGATGGAGAATCGTCGGCAATACTAGCTGTGTTAGAGTTTAGGCAACGGTAGCCCTAGTAGTACGATTTCTTATTCGTCATCGGCGAAGAGAGCCAAAAACCAACTGAAAGAAAAGGTGTCCAAAATTCTATCAGAAAGTTAATCGTTGTTCAGGAGTAAATTCAGGCGTTTATTAAAAATGCGTCACGCCAGGTCAAGTAATGCAATAAACAATCACATAAAACAAGGGATGAAATAGAGGACCCAGCGAGGAATTATGCTGACAATTTAGGGCCACGTTATTGAAATTTATGGCATCAGAATAATAAGCGTTTTATCGAACAATATTTCATGATGTTTTCTAAAAGGGGCCTTCGCTCATGGAATGTTTACTTGGTTACATGATTAATTCGTATTCAGGTTTCAGGTACATTGAAATTCATGATTGTGCCACTTACTTCTGTATTTCATTCGTGTATTTCCACATGATTTTCTGTCTACACGCTTTGCGCTGGCTTTTTCAAACTGGGCTCACATGCAAAACAATTTTTTTACCTCCATGCGCATTATTATACCACCGAGCTATACTCACGAACTTACTTTAAATAAAGTAATTGAACCTTATAGTCTGTCATTATTCTCTTCATTTTGATCAAACTTATGCAGGTATGGGCTCTTTCCTTCTCTTATTTTTATATTTATATAAATATTCTTTCTCAAATTTAATTTTTTTTTCAAATTTGATTACATGAGGTGACCTCGAAAAACAGTTTCATTAATAATCGCTAACGACTCTTTATGGGTAGAAGGTAGAAGTATAATTTAATAGTCAGTAAATAATGCTGAAAATGAAACAGATTAAAGATGTATCATATTCATGAGTAGAATTCATGAGTAAAACTGAACGAACTGCATAATCTTCCAAATAGTGAAACAAATATTGACTAAAACTTCGACAAAAATGATTGAGGACTTTAATTGGGTTCAATCATTGTTTAACAGATTGTGGATCGAAAAGTGACCAGTAACTAATAATCTAAATTAGTTGGAAAGAGTCAACGCCCTGGAATGGACGTGAGTGAGAGTGAAACAAGGGGATTAAATAAATTTGATTTTGATTATGCTTATGTGCTCCAAAGCTTATGTGTAATAAATATTGCATGAAACATTTAAGTGTTTTGTAGAAATGGGGAACATTGGAAAACAAATGTTAATGAGCACTCAAATCAAAACAGAAATATTAAATAAAATATCATTTTTACTAATAGGTGAGACTTATATTGCTAAGAAAACCTAATCTATATCGTGCTTGAAGGTACGCGGTGGTCATGAGAAAATGGCTCGTAAAAGTTACCTTCTTAAAGAATTTCTACGGTTCTGTACATCGCTTCCAGTGTTCAAATTGAGAGCGTGCACTAATTCAGTATCTGAAGAAAAACAACAGGAGGAGTGTATAATTTTCTATGTACAGGATACAATTTTTGTGTACCGTTTTCCTTAAAATGTGTTTTTAACGCATTCATGCGGAAGTAATTATTGCGCAAAAGTCTACAATTATTTAGTTTTATATTGCAATCTAATTTCAGCTGATGCACTTAATTGCAAAAAATATTAATTTAGCCAGCCAAGTTTTGAATTTCAACCATGTAAATTGGGAAACAAAGATCAGAATGTGATAGCGAATTGTAAACAGAGTGATTGGGTGCAGCATGCAATTCGTGTGAGTGTATTTAGGAAATCCCACGATGCGCAATGTGACCCAAATCCCACGATGCGCAATGTGACCCAAATTCCACGATGTGTTATGTGACCCAAATCCCACGATGCGCAATGTGACCCAAATCCCACGATGCGTAATGTGACCCAAATCCCACGATGCGCAATGTGACCCAGAACAAAGACCTTCGAGAAATATGACCTTTAAGAATTCAAGCAAATAATAAAAAATAACGTTTTGGAATTGTAAGTCAGTTTGTGAAAAAAACTTGATGTGTTCCCGTAAATCTTTTCGTATCACAGGTTATTGTAGTATATTTTAAAATTAATGCTATATCACAAGCAACACTCATACAGTTAGCAATATCAGTTACATTTCTGCATGAAGGTGTATTCGCCTCCGTCCGAGATTACCTCGCTAACTCAAGTTGCCAAGGAAGGCGACGGCTCAAATAATTGTGACGCTGTGATACGCGCATTGGCACAAATACATTGAGAAACTAGCTGAAAAAATATTGATTGACATCACGGGAAATGAACAAAAAACATATTATAAGTTTGACTCCAACGATCTAGAACGTTTTTGACTACACTTTGTCTGGCTTGAATTCATCCCATTAGACAATAATTAATTAATGATTCGCAGGGATTTAAATTAAGTTTAGAAACATAATGAAGGAGTCGGTTTAGGATTACTTATAATCTGCTAAATCTTGTGGTAAATGGGAACTCCTGAGCATAGCTGCAGCTCTATGTGCCGGAAGAAGTAATTGTGAAGGGATATTCGTTATTTGCTTCAGAGCTGGTAAACTGCAGGATATAATTAAACGTTTCTGAGATATCGCATATATTATGAAAATAATATTTAGAAATTGAAAACACGCTTTTAATTAACCTCTAATTCTCTCTACTGTTACCACGAAATTAATTCGAGAAGATACAAATAAAATGAAGATGCCGTAAGATTCAGGATACTTGATTAGGCTGCCAAATGTTCAGTCAGATGCAAAGAACATAAAATAGGCACATATCGGAATTGATATGGAAATTGGGATATTCAATGTATCAGTATACTCTGAGAATCGTTCCGAAATTTAACATCATCCCATCACTAATTCGTAGCAGTTTGTATAAGCTCAAATTTGCGGTAGCAGGCCAGATATTTCGTCAAGTTTTACTAATTTATGCTTAAAACATACAAGAATTAGTCTGTAGTAATTTAAACAACTTCACAAATTTTGAAGAAATCAACGATATAAGCGCTGGTCGGTCCCCTGTTATTTTTCAGCAGCATCTGCTGCAAGAAGTTTTCTAACATTTTTGAAAATCAACTTTGTGTTTAAATTCGAACTGTGCCTCGCATGCACGACATGCTAAATTTAGTATGCGCTCCACTTTTGTTTTCAGACATATTTTTAAGGTCAACTTGAGAAAAGTTTTGAATAATGGTGTTTTAAAACATGTTTTTTAAAATAACTTCAAAAATATGAGCCATGGTGTAATAATTATAAGCCGTAATAGTGTGAGCGTTTAGTATGAGTGAACTTAACGGTCAATTTAGCTTGACGAGAGATGGAACGATGAGCTTGAGCTTCTTGAAGCTCAACGAAGTAAATTCCATTACAGTTCTAAACAAGTTGTGTGTAATGTGGCTAGTCGTTTTAGTACGTTTATGATTTAATTAAGGGGCAGAAACACAAATGGATTCTCTCCATTTTCATCCATTGTTAGGACGATAAAAAACTGCTGTTAATTACCATATAAAAAACTATGTTAAAGCAGTTATTTATTCCGAACTGCACGCCTGGACTCTTTTTGAACTCGCTTTTAAGCAAAGCGTTACGTTGCTCGCTAGCCTGCAGCCCTGTACAATAAAACGTTTGTCCATTTCACCTGTAAAATATTATAGGTCTCCTAATAACTGCACCGTTAATTTTCCCGCTAGTAGAGTACCACACAACCTGCCAATTTGAGCGCCAATTATTCACGGAGCTTTCTCTGCCTACGAAATATGACTTCCAAAAAAATTTGGAATTGCAGTAGTTAATTTTTGCTTTCCAAAGTTTTGTATAATAGCAAGGACTCTATTGCTCATGAAGTTGAAACATTTCATATTTTTGGTTTGAGTTGACAAAAATGTTTAGTTAAGTGAAGAAAGTGAACTAAGCACAGTAATTCATGAAATTTCACGAAGCCTAAATTCTGTTGGTTTATTTTACAATTAAATTCGCTCTTAGGATTTCCTATTCTGGCATCAATGTAGTGGTTTCATTTTTATTATTGATAAAAGTTGAAAATCATATTAGATTTTTATTGATCTCCCACTATTAATCAATAAATGAATTCACCGCCATCAGCCGGCATTGAATGGAGGGAAACAAGTTATATTTTTTATTACACATTCAACTGCATTCCAATTGATGTTCCGGTAGCATTACTTAGTCAGGGCTTTTAGACCACGATTATTAATTGTGTTCAACGTTTATCTCCGTTCATCTCTGTTTAAGTAGCAACAAACAAGTAATTAATACACTTACGAAAGCTGATGAGATTTGTTACTTAGAGAAACTGCTAACACACGCTATGGCATTAGATTTGTAAGGTTGCTATTTCTAAATACATTTAAAACACTCAGGTTAAATCGGTAGGGCGCTGAATGCAATCCATATATATCGAGGATCAACAGTGATGCTGGAGATGCAGGCGGTAATTTCCATACTGTTGACACTCAAATTTCGTATTGAAATGTCCTTCCTTAGTATTGAAGGTTTGCAGAACCAGTTCACCTGAAATTGCAAAGCTTCTTCAAATAACTGTTTGATGACAGGAGTGAAGCCGCAATAACTCAAGAATGAATTTATCGACTATGCAGTTTATCGACTTTTCAATAAATCGACTGTTCAGGTGACGAAAATTATTCTGAAACGAACCTTCAATTTTGATACTCTCTTGAGGCAGTACGTCATCGCGAATGCATCATTAGGTTCTTTTTGCGCTCTCTCTGATGTCAACTCAATGTTCGCCTCGACTCCTCTACTGAGAGTAACCTACTTAAGCCGAGGGCGAGAATGTTAGAAAAAATGGGTCCTATTGGTGTTACAAGAAGCAGTCTACTTTATGACATAGACAATAGTATCAGAATAGACCGATGCTACCAATAATTTGTTTTATACCATTGATTCTCCGATAAGACGACAACAATTCTGATAAAACGAAGAAAGGAGGAAAAAGTTACTATTCGTGAAGAAGGCGTCTGAAGCTCATTCTGGGAGGAGGCTCCTGAGAAGGAGAAGGCAGCGTCATCAACTTAGATCGTACGAGGTTGGTGCAGGTTTATCAGAAAATTCTTGAAGACTTAGATATCGATGTTATAAAATTTAAATGATTGTAAAGATGGGCGATTCAAAAATCATTTTAATAAGTGAACATTTCAGCTTTGGGCTCAAGCAGTTATCAACACCGGTAAAAGCGAATTGAAAACTGAAAATACGACACGGCTAAAAGGCAAAAGAATACAAATATAAATTAATGATACAAAAAAGGAGGAGAAATTAAACTGTAATTATTTTTTGAACATCAGGCTATTTCTACCTGGAATGATGACTACATTGAATTTAGAGCTGGTTTCAATTCCTCATGCGACTTAAAATATGTATTTTTCATGTAAATTTATGTCTTTAAAATTTTTAAAAATATTACACAACTAAATTTTGTTACAGGCTAGTTCATAATGACTTTCTATGTGAATGTAGAAGTTACTCAAAAAATTTCGCGAAGTTATGACATCATCTTCTACCTCCTCAACAGCACTAAAGTGACCATAAAATTATAACTTTTCGGAATTAGTGCTACCAATTTCTTTTCGAACAATGCCCATTGGATTATTAATTACAGCTCGCTGCTTGTTTGTAACATATTTTTTTACTTATTAGTGATGAAATAAGTAATAAAAAATTACCAGGACTCACCGCGGAGAGGTGGCTGTAAACGAGTCCCACCCTAACCGACCCCATCCGCCCTTCCATGGTCCATTACTTATCTTTACTGTCATGTCATGGCATTGAATTAAAGTACTCATTAAAATCCTTCTTAGTCTCGAACTCACAAATCTTTCTTCTCGATTCCAAAACATTCTTGATGTAGCCATTTTCAGGTCTTTAGAAATTACGTGGAAAGAATGGAAATATTGGCTCCTATGGGTAACATATGATACATACATATCTAGGAGCATATTTACCGGTCAGAGTTCCTATTTATCTGACAGAGCCAGCTCACGTAATGTTAGAGCTCATTTGGAAAAAACCTGTTCCGTAAAATTTTTCAAAAATAGAACTTTTTCAGCTTATGATTTTCAGGTTTTGTACCCTTAATGGATCTTAAAAACGATATTGTACGTTTGGCAGAAAAGGGGCATTTTAAATCTTGTTTTACCCCGGAAACCTAGTGAATTTTTTAGGGTGTTGGAGGCCTATAACTTCGAAGAGCTGTGACTAATGATGCAACCGGAGTAGCATTTTTGCCTTCACTTTCTCTCAAACAGAAGATGATGAGTTGCACGCAAGAAACAGCTTCGCGTTAATCCATCACCTACCGCTGGCCTTCACTCAGCGGAGGCTCTTCTCGACCTCCCGTGGACCTAACAAATGGGCGTTAGGCCAAAAACTCAAGTTCGGTTCAGTGACGTGCCGCGTTGTCGAGTGCGTAAAAAACTGTCGCAAAGCCACGGAAGCCTCCCAGCTCGGTCATCAATACTTCGAATGGGTGGAAGTAAAAACTTCCTAACGGCTGCCAATGATTACGTCGCTGAAAAACTCATCGAAATAAAATGTAAGCTTTTGTGGGTGTTCGTCCGTGACGAATGATCGACCAAAAATACGAACATCTCAAAAAATATCAAAATAGAATCAGTGACCCACGAATAAAACTGAATCCGATAAAAATTCAGTACAATTTCATGATCGTTTGATACAAGAAAAATTACGATTTCATTTTAAACAGCTAACTGTTTCAATGATCTCAGTAACCAGCTTTTGCACATTTCAGCCAACACTTTGTGAAACATTGGAAACTTAAATTGAAATTTCCATAGGCTTATTGCTACACGATATATAAGAGATGCCAATACAAGGTAGAGCAGGAAAAAGTCAATAATGAAATGCGATTCAGCTAATACCATTAATTTTTTGCAGCAAGGGTATTAACTTTGAAATGCGTAATAATGCGTAAAATCAGATTCCAGAGCTCGAATTCGATAATCGATGCGTTTGATTCTGTAAAACTGCAACTGGATGTGCAAGCTCACTATAAGCATTGTGCGAAAAGCAAACATAAATTTAAACTTTGCAACAAAGTAAATAACTTTCGGAAATAGTCTTTCAGATACTACTTAACAATTATGCTCGTATTTTTAAAGCACTTGAAACATTTTTGCAAACTCTATCTAAGATATTACTGTAATAACAACATGTAAATGACCTCAGATTTACAACAGGCCTTATTCTAGTTTTTCACTAATAATTTTGCCACACTCAGTTTCTAGTTATAGTAACCGCATCTGCTAGATGCAAAGCATGCGCGTTTTTGTGGTAGAAGATGCGCAAGAAATATGACACTCGGTATCGCATTTCTTTGTCAGGGCTGGCGTTACGGATGGGGTCATTTATGACATCACAGATAGGCGCCCTCCTAGTCACCAGAATTGCTCTGATGAGTCTTGGTCAATGGAGCTTGATTCTCTGCCACTGATGCTTTATTAGATCAAGCCGCCGTGGCTGCATAGAGTCCGCTGATCAGCATTCCGTACATGACTCATGTAAATATTCTTTTCGTCAGATTACCCTACAGATCGCTTCTCCGTGCATTTGACTGAATGATGCTCACTCTTTGCGGATCGTCAAATCCAGAGGTGCAAAAAGTCTGTGGAATAAGTGTTGGAAAAGTACTTTGATGGTTTCAAAGGTTCAAAAATAACTTTTTTCATTGAGTTTAGCGACTTATGGGGGAACTGATGAGGGTAAATTGGTGTCATTAATCCCGTGGCAGGGCATGGGAAAAACATGGAAATTTTGTGCGAAAAGGGCAGATGTTGATGGTTACAGTTTGTCACAAAATGAGGGTGACTAAAAAAGGCTGTATGAGAGACTAAAAGTTCATAGAAGAATTTCTTCTGTTAATTATGTTGAAACTATTCCAATAAATTATCATTAAAGGAATGTATTTACGAGCAAATGGCAGTGCAAAGGAAACTTTAGGCTTCTATCAAGAGCATCATGGATTCTGTTGAATGAAAATTTTAATCTAGTTTTCCCCAAATGTTGGTTGTGCACACATTTATTGTCAGCATTATAAAACGTTTCATAATTCATACGTTCATTGGTACAATTCGAAATATTACTCAGAAATATGAAGAAAAAGAATGTAGAGAATATCGGAATATTTCCTCTAGAGATGCTGTCAATGGAGCAGCAACGACCATTTCGTGAAGTGGAGAGGAAGTAGTCATGAAAATGTAAAAAAGATAGGAATGGCATTTCAAAGCGATATTATACAATGATTTTGAATGAAACGCAGCTCTGCGAGCGATTAAGCAGATATTTTCAGCATGGTGTCAAACTTTGGCTTATGTATCAAATTATAAGATCGCATGCAGACATATGTAGAGAAAATTATCAAGACGCACTTTGTTCTCCAGCGCAGTTCAAATAGATGAATCAAGAGTAACGCTTGAGACATCTATGCAGCACGAGAAATAGAATTTTTTAGGGCCTAATTTACCAATGGAATGATTTTTTATATAATGCCAAAGCACGATGAATTAAAATATAATTAGTTGTAATTAAAAAGTGAACCAAATAAGACTGTCGGTCATGAAAGAAAGGCACTACCAAACTCCAACGAGAGCCTACTGACACCGGCTTAAATTTCGTGTTCGTATTCATGCTACGGAAAGTTCGTTAGCTGCAAAAATTAGTTGTGGAATTCTGAGTACCTTCAGAAGCTTTCTTCCATTCTTATGATGAAACATGTTAAAAATAAGACACATTTAGCTCGTGGAATTCGCAATAATTTACATTGTTTTAGATTCGATGTCTTTCAGTGCGCAAACTAGGTAAAATTTTCAAAGACCATAATTTTGAAACTGCTGCACGAGTTGCGGACGAACAACTATCGAGAAAAATCCTTCTTATTGGTACACTACTTTTTTAATGAAGAGATTAAAAATTAAAATTTGCGCCGTGGTTATTACATTACAATTTCATGCCATTGCTGCAATTTCAGCTGTCAAGGTCCCTACTTTAAGCCGTATTTTCTACTATTATATCACCAGTTGCCGATGTTTCATTTTTTCCACCTCTCGAACCGTGTTCTTTTAATTTTCATTTCCATGAGTTTTTGATTTACACTGCAAATGAGACGTATAATTTATTTTGATATAATTTCATGATTCGTTTGAGGAGTGATATGATTTAGTGATTTAGTTCAGTCACCGTGAATTTTACTGGTGCATGTTCTGTATCGTCAGTGTTATTTCATTATCTCTTCGTTACATTTTCACATTACTCCTCTCTCTCTTTCTAACTTCAAAAATTGAATCAATACGTGAAAGAAGACTTATTTTACTGCTCCAATTAGAGAATGATGTGACGCTTTACCGTAGGGACCACAAAAAAGTACAACAACCTTGAAAAGTGTAAGAACCAACGAAAACATTGAACGTGTTCGTCAAGTTATAACTAAAACTTCTAGTGTATCTAAAAGAAGAAATGTACAGAATTGTCATCATCCTCCTTTCAAAAAACACGAACACGTTCAATGTTTTCGTTGGCTTGTACGCTTTCCAATCGTCCTGAATTTCTCTTGTTCATATTTAAAAAAGTAACATGTATTCTAAATTTATTAACAGTTTTCAAGACAGTCTTCTTGGTTGGAGAGCTTCTTACAGGAAATCTCTATTCGAATTTATTTCGAAATTCCTTTGAACTCTTTGTTCCCGCGTAGACGTTGTTGATGAAAATGCGTTGTTCCTTTGTTATTTGCACAACGATGGGTTTAGTTATTTGAAAATTTAAATATAGAGGTAAATTTTCAGACGACTTGGACCTTATTTACACTCAGACCTGAAGCTTTGTTGTCAGGACATTTCTGTGTGTGTAATGCAACAAACGAAACTGAAATATCTTAATCTAAAGTTATTAACATTTGAAGTTGGGTTTACTTTTTTACATTTGTATCTCACAAACCCGTTGAGAAAGAAGCATTGTTAGACTTGATGGTAATAATGGGTCAAGCACCTCACGAGATCTAGCTTTTGGGCGTCGCTGATGGGAATACGGAGAGGTTGATTATATGGCACTTGTGGGTTATCTGTCACCATTTCTTTAGAGAGAACGTGTTTTTAGGAGAAAAAGTGAAAAATATAATTGTTCTATAAATATTGAATCAATGTTCTGGAGACTGTGAGTGGATTTTTCATGTACGAAGGTATTCTTGTCGATTTATATTATTTCTAATGCACCTTATTTTCTCTACAAATATAAATAATGAATCTCTGGGACCTTCCTCGTCAGCTCTTGGAATTTCACAGCGATTCATTTTGGCCTGAAACAAACCAAAAATTGAAAATATTGAAAATTATTAATAATTTAACTAAGCTAGCCTAACTCAACGTAACCTTAACATCAAAAGGAAACCATAGAATGAAAGTGGTGAGATAACCCAAAATACCGATCATATTTTTGGTTATGTTTCAAATTACAGGCAATCAAGGAGATATTGATCTTCTCATTCTCGATTTCTTAATGAAGAACTATAAACCACAGCTTGATTTGAGCCAAAAGCCCTCTGTTTTATCCATACAAATCAACATCGAAAAGAATACGAAACGAAATCACCGCTAAACTGGCGGTAATTTTGTAAGGAATTCCTTGTGCGTTAGCTGGATGGCAAGCTGGGAAAGACTGCCTCGCCTCAGGGTACAGTACAATTTGTACCATCATGTGGCATTTTTTCCTGGCAGTAGTAGGTCTTAATTACACCATCTTAGAAATCAGCATTTGGCCTCAAATGTTTGAATAAAAAGCATTTGAGCTTTCCCTGCCCCAAACCTATACCAAACATTGTCACAGACATTGCCGACTGGCGGTATGGCCTGGCGGTGTGTAGCCAGGTCTCATCACAGAACAGAACTTGTGGAACTCTTTTTGTTTGTCTGTTACATTAGATTTAATATTTAATCTAACGAAAATTTTTCGTTGAATTTTTTCCCGACATTTTTCTTCATTTTCTATAACCACCACATGAGCTGCTCTGCTCTGATGGAAGTACCACGACAGCTGAATTGAATTTTAACCATTATCTTCCTAATTCAAAGCGTGGTGCTTTATTCTCGTGCCACGGAGAACACTATTGAAACTTGATTTTAAGGCAGAATAAGTCCTTAAAATTATCCATTTTGGCATAGCCAACCAGTTTGTCCTGAATTGAGAATTTAAAGATATTTTTTCCCGAAATAATCGCTAAGTCCTAATGTAGTGACACTACTTCAAAAGCGCGGGAAAACTACGGCGTCTCTTAGGAAGAAGATTCGAATATTACTGCGCTGCGCTAGGGGAGTAGGGATGAGAGTTGCCTCATGGAGTAAGTTGGTCTACGTACGGGTAGCTGAAGAGGATGAAGCGTTGGGAAAGTTTCTTTAAATGGATATTGTGAGCACAATTGGACTCTGAACATAAGTGATATAAATTCAATTCTAATTTGAGGGTATGCAACACTAAGGGAGGAGGGTAAGAGATATGCTGATAAAGTCTAGATGTTCACGTGGAGGAATGTTGAGTGTTGCGCGAGGGCGGCTAGAGTGCGGGAACCTGTTGAGCGGCCTGGAGCAGAGGGTGCGGGCTAAGCAAAGGGCACCGGGGAATGACAGGTCTTCTTTTACAGCGAAACCTGTGCAAGTGTTGCACACCGCTGTGTTATACTAATCGATGATATGCAGAACTACGGCATGGTCAAACGGGAGGTGCGATATTAGATAAAAACATTGAGCGTTCCGTTTTATTGAGTGAATTGAACAAAAGGGATATTTGGTGCATTATGTGCAGCCTTTCAATTATAATTATTGTCTTGCAACCAAATGGTTGCGCCGCCACTTTAAGTTCATTCAAACGTCAAAATCTTAGGTCAAGCTCTCAGTTAAGTTTTTATATCTTAATTAATTTATATTAATGCGTGAAGAAATCCTTCATTTTCAGTCGTAGCTTAGTTCATGTTTTAAGAAGCAAACAGGGCTTAAAAAGAGAGTTAAAATGTAAATGCTGACGTAAATTAGAATGGAATTTCTGTTCTAAATTGAATACGAATTTCTATAAAAATTTTAAGTAAAAATATTAAATTCTATGCATCTGCAACGTAGCTAAGTTGTTATAAATTTTTTGATTTGCTGGGGAGTAAATCATTAAGAAATGGCAATAACTATAAAACTTTGTCCCCAAGTGGGACGGCAAGAAAATCCCGCGGAAAGCACAGGGCTGACGTACAAGATGATGCAGTACTCGGTAAAAATTGAAGGGGGACATTCAGCTCAGCAATTCCTAGTAATAACATAGAAGAGGGTATCATCGCCTTTCTTGCGTTGAGGACGAGGGCGGAGACTACGCAACAGTTCGGAATGCGTGATTTGACACATCGTGCGAAAAGGATTCCGAGCTCGAGACAACAGCAGGGCGAGCCAGTCGACGACCGTAAAATCTTTCGAAAATTATGTTAGTGTGATATTTATAGTTTTATTTTACATGAGAGGCCAGGGCTGGCCTCGTAACAAATAAATTGCAGAATACCAAATCCTCAATTCAAAAGTGTCGTTCACGAGGTCATGCATGAAAAGTTCGGGCCATTAAGTGCTCAATTATTGTGTTCTGAAAATTGTGACATGCATTCATTGCGGACGGCTGCTAATCTTTCATAGAGTGTGCCCTGTGTTTAAATAATAATGTGGTGATCTAAACGTTATATTCCTTGTTTCAATATTGTACTGTGGTCCCATTTGCGCCTACAGATTATTTATGGGGTCTCTTATCAATGATTTACTCATACTGTGTTGCGCGCTCACTCGTAATAATGCCTCTTATTTACTCACGTATTTACTTTAAATAAAGAATTTAATCTTTCACTTAGTCATTTTTATCCCCATGTTGATCAAATAAATGCAATGTAGGAATTTATTTATTTTTCTTATTTCCTCTTCTCTGTGTATATTTCCTCCGTAAATTTTTTACTTCTTTCTGTTTCCCTATCGAGGGTTTAAATCCCCTCATCGATATCTGCATCTCCTCACACATGTATGGAGAGCACAAGATGCCGTGATGCTAAATTGAGTTAAGTCACATGAGTCTGACTGAGTCTAAGCTAAGTCAGATACAATGACATGAGTCTGCGTTGATGAAGCTACAGTGATAAAATTTTGTCACAAAACCGACACACTTGTGAGCGTTCATTTGTCACAAACCGTCTCACAAAAGTGCGGCATCAATCTACAACATTAATCAAGTTATTGTTGCGTAATATTGTGTGTTATGATATTATGGACCTATACCATACAAATAAGTGAGCCAACCATGACACACTTATCGTGAGTCAGTTCCACTTCACATTAAGGTTTCATTTCCTCAGACTACCCTGGGAATACACGAAATGACTGACAATATCTAAAATTCTGAAAAAAATATAGCAAATGTCTTGAGATTTTAGCAAAGAAGAAAAATCGTTTCACAAATTTCAAAGACTTCTCTTTTTTAGCACAAAATTTTCCAACATATGAAACGTGAATATGTGATTTAACTCTCCCGATCGCTGGAACATGTGGTCGAAGGTGTTGCACTCAGATGTACTGAGATTTCAATGAATAACCGTTTGACTCGCACAAGTAGGTCAAAATTTTTTTTGTGTATTCGCGGTAAAATTTTCAATGAAAGTACGAATTGAAGTACATTAGTTCTTCTCCGAGGTCAGTGCACCGACAAAAAGCATCAGGCAATCACGAGTACTGCTGCACGGGCTATCGTTTGAGTTACTGATTCGGATCATCCGTCTTCTTCAACGACGATGAACTACAAAAAAGCCGGTACCAATTTTTCAGCTCGTAACAAACGGCCGAAGTTTAAGATGTGTCTGAAGATGGACTTATTCTGCTGGTCTGATTTATTACTGATCTATTTAAGACTTATTTAAGGAGACCAAAGTTTGATCTTCGACGTTAATCCCGCGCTAAGTTTGCAGTTATCTAGCCTGATAGAAAATCAATACGATCCTGTCATGATCCCATTCTTTGTGGACTTTTATGTTCTCCCTGAAGCATAAGCCATTGGCTTCAAATATTTCTTAAAACAATCTTGATTTTAGAGTCCATTAGGAACAATGTTAAAACACATTTAGCATAGAGGATATTAAATAAAGAATTTGCTCTTATTCGTGTATTTCAAGTTACACATGCGTAATGAGTTACCAAATAATTTTTTACACTGAACGTCCAAAAAAGTTGGTGTGGTGACACATTAACTAGTTCATTTAGATGAGAACTCAGTCCCGCTTCGTTAATGTCCGAATGAAAATCAATTTCTCACTCCGTCATAACCAGAAGCTGAAGCCCGATCGTCCCTGTGAAGTCTATTATTCCGTGCTAATTACGGGCAGTGTCTAGAATCCTAGCAACAGATTGGCTAATTACGATATCCCATGCTTCAAAGGACAAGGTTTTGCCTTCCTCTGCCGTAGATATTTCGGTACTCTCTGCTGTACTAATGACAGCGAAACGATGAGAAAGAAATGAAAACCTTTTCGGTAACATGATTTCCAAAACGCTAATTACTGTATGTGTTCAATTACACAGTGTGAACTACTCTGTATTGTTTGCGGCGTGCTTGACCATAGCCTTGTCGATGAAAAGCGCAGGTTTCTCTAAGTTGCCTCTGCAATATCACTTATACACTTTTAACGCTGTAGTTTTAAACGGGTAGAAAATAAAACAAATTTTACAATGTATTCATGCTAAAATGAACTTTTTGATCGAATTATATGGACAAAGACGATAAGGAGTAGGAATATCAGTCAGTATTATTTTTAAACTTCTGTAATTTGTAAAAGTTATTTATAAATGGAAATTAAGTTTATTTTTTAATTGAGATTTTCTTGATTGGTTCTCTGTATATAATGGTATATTACTATGTCAAGAAGCAAGCGTTTCTTGAATTTCATCAAATAAAATAGCGAATCATTAGGCTTTTGAACATCAGCTGATATTCAAAAGGGCAACGAATAGATTAGAACGATGTGATTGAACCATGACACCCCAGTACTCTTATACCACATGGTAGGAGTATTGGGGGCTTCATAACTCAATCACTTCGTTAGCATATCGGGACCGCATGTGATGATTTTATATAGGCTTAGCGACTACATTTTGTTCGGTGAAGTGTGGTCAACGTTTTATTAACGTGTAATTGTGTGTAATTCAATGTTGGGATATTATATTACTATAGTCACAGCAGAAATGAAATGCATTGGTTGAATTCGACCACATTAACATGAGTTGTTATGAAAACTCACGGAATAGTATATTTTCTCAATACAGAACGTAAGTAAAAGCCATATTTCTCCTTGACATTTTCTAATCTACGCTCAGGACGACCATATTGTGGATGTAGTCAGGGAAATATTGATATTCAAAAATTTAATAATATCTTTCACATTACCAGCAATAATGCAAATACTCGGCTTCAACTTTGAGGAAGAGATCCATGCGGCGTTGGAATACGGCCAGCCACTCTAATTTTACAGACGTAGTCTTTCCTCACTCCCACCCATGCATGCATCAATGGAGGTCATCAACTTGTCGGCAGTGCTATGACTAACTTTTCAACTTTTGTTCTGAGTCAAAGCTCTGCAATTCAAGTTTGTTTGAATTGATAACGTTTGTTTTTTTCTATGGGGTAATTTTTCAGTGTCACAATAACTTGTCGTGATGGATGGGAAAAAATAGAGCGGAATTCTGTATTTTTGATGAGCTTTTCAATGATCTAAAATTTCATCTCATCTTATTCTTCATTTGTTTCTTAACCTTATCTGTTCCCATAAGTACTTCCTTTTATAACTCTTTCATCATGTTCAACTAATTCATTTTGCATTTTTATGTTTTCTTTACCAGAGAGTGTATTTTTTTCACTTTATTTACTTCTCGCCCGTACTTCGTTATTTTGCGAAGTTAGTTTCGTCCAGGGAATGGTCTCGTTCAGAACTAATTACCGGTATCCTCAACGAGAAAGATTACATCGAACTTTCATAACTTTAACTTTGCAGGCTTTCTTTATCCCCTACTGAGATTTGCCAAAATACATAAGAAGGATCTTCTTTACTGCTACACCAGTGGAAAAAAATTTGCGAGCTTATTATGTTTTTGTTTAAAGTCTAAGAGAAGAGTCAGTCTCATGAGTTATCTTTTGAAGACGAGATTTGGTAATGCCATTCGATGCTAATTGGAAACTGAAACAAATAATTAACAGGGAATTTGCGTCAAAAAGATTATATGGACTGAATCTAAGCTCATGTCTAACGTTAAATAGAGCCAAGATCCTCGCATACCAAAGATCCACAGTGTTCCAATGGAGAATATCAGCTCAATCACCAGTTCAAAGATTAAAATACCGAAAAAATACATTAATTTTATCAGTGTGCATTTTAATAATCTTTCACATGTACGTCTTGTATTTGGTGCTTCATAAAACAAGACTACAACTAAAATGGCTCTTGAAATGAAACACAATCAAATCTTTGCTTTGGAAAATGGTGGAATGATCAACATCGATTACGCAAAACAGCTTAGTATACCTAGTAAAACGAAGTGCACAGTGTGGAAATGATGTCCAAATACTGACACTACCTTCAGCAAGCCTATTCCTGAAGAAAACATTCTGTTCGTACCGAAAAGATTGCAAATATAGCGGTCAAAAATAGTTCTATGTAATCATAGAAACCGAAAAAAAACACAGGACTATTCAGCATTTGAAGCTTATTGATGCATACGGTAATCAAGCATAATTTAGGGTTAAGGGCAGAACAGAAGTAACACAAAGTTATTTTCAGCAGCTTCCAATAGGAGACGGTCTGACAGGGACAAATTGATATTGACTAAGATAAAGCGGGCCGTCAACACTTACTTCTTCCGGTCTGATGAGAAGATCTCCCCAGAGGAGACTATTACAAATTGGCAGAATAATAGACTCTATCCGTTTGATACAGGGAACTTAGCTGAAGAGAGTCGAACCCATTTCCGTCACCTCAAATCTGTTGGAATGATAGTGTGGGCCGCTGTCGTTACTCTTCATGTCTCTTAATTGATTTTCATCTATCAAAGAAAGTGAACATTCAGCTTTACATTAAAATGTTACGGGAAAATGTGTTACCCTGTATCTCTAGGAGATTAGGAAGGAGTTACGTTTTCACTCTGGAAGGAACCCTACACACACGTGGAATATGACCCACCAACGGTGCAGGGATAATTTCGGAAGGCTTTAGTGGAAAAACATGTAGCTTCCGTCTTGTTGATACATCACTCCAATGGGTTTCTATCTGATCCATCCTACGAAATGATGTCTCTGCTAAAGACCACCCAAGTGACGGGGCACTGAAAGATGCATTTCGAGCTACATGGTTCTCTTAGTATGAAGAAATAGTACGGAATTCATGTCGCTCAGTTATGCATCGTCTGAATCTTATGATCAAGGTAAAAGGAGGTTATTTTGATATTTCTTAGCTTTCACTAACAAAAGAAGTTTGACCCTGTGTCAAATTTCATCTCCCTGCATTTTTTAATTCAAGTTCTGGTGAATATTCAACGGTTAATTAATGATGAAAAAAATTTTTTTGATTTTAGCAGACAAATAAATTATTCTGATGACTCTAGTTGAAATACGTCACTTGCATCGCTGAAATACGTTGAAATATGTCACCTAAGTGCTCTTAATTGAGGAGGAATATTCCACGAACTAGTCGCGTACACTCACTCAGGCCTGGGGTCGGATGTGCGATTAACGACGTCGCAGCGGTGAGGCTGGCGGCGCTGGCGGACTAGTGTACTCCACTCGCCAAAGAACACTCAATATGTGGCAACTCTACGGGGTTGCCATGCGCTGAGTGTTTTCTTGCACACAGCTTAACCAAGTCAAATGAGAACGAAATTTACCAGTTGTAACGATAAGATAACGTAAATTGTTGAAAAAATTTATGTCTGATTCACGTCACCCAAATTTACATCGTCAAAAGCCTCAAGTCTATTGTAATGCCAACTCTTTTTCTAAGACGCCAAATCATTAAATGAGCTGTACACTTAAAACACACGAATGCTCCCCAATTAAGCTATTTATTTTAGTCCAATATACGAACCTTCTCTTAAATTTTAGCGAAGAGTATGAGAACAATTTTAATATATACTGGGACTATATGGGACACAACTTTGTCAGAAAAAAATCTCAATTTTTTAATTCTTGAAATTTTAGAGACTTGGATTTTTCAAGTACCTGATAAAATTTTTACCAGATTTGAATGAGCTGCGAAGCCTTTTGACATTAACCATACATCATTGTCCAAGTGTATTCCAATATCAACAATATCATCCTCTCAGACGCAAAGAACTACATTTTGCAATGAAATTTTCCCTGAGTCTCTGGGACACTGAGATTACTGTGAAAACAACCCTTCCGTTCATACTCGAGTGATGCTGATCGATGACGCTAAGGTGTTCCATCACGTAACCTACTTCCTTTGCGCAAGTTTTATTTATTTAGAAAGCTTAAGCGATACTCGTGATGCAGTGAGTAATATATTTTTTGACACATTCAGGTGGCAGGCAATCATTGCTTGTCACTGGAGGAGACAGCTGGTAACAGATCCATCAGTTTCTTTCCTCGACGTCACTGCGCTTCACTGCAAAAAAGTGTTTGATGCTAGCGTTTTCAAACTCTGTTATTTTGGCAGCTGAGTAACCAATAAATTTTTAAAACAATTTGGCCGGAGAACAATTCATTACTATCATTTACTAATAATTAAATGTAAGAGGTAGTGGTTGGCAAAATATATTAATGGCAGCGTTGCTAGAGAGACTAGATCTCTGAAATCCGAGTCCCGATGTGGAACGACGTCTCCCCTTGCACTCAATGCTTCAGTGTAAGCTCTGATGTGATGAGTAGCTCAAAGACAAGAGTCTCGGGCTTCTACATTTTTCTACGAGTTCTTCCTCTCGTAAGACGAAAAATCCTGCAGTTCTTTTCTTAATTGGTGGTAAGATGCCAGGATGTGCTTCACAAGCAGACCTTACATACAGTACATGTGACTCAGATAGTGGCATGTCCAAAGCATTGCCAATGTTTATTGTCATACATCCTACTAAATTCCTCGAGCTTTAGATGATCAGGTTGGTAAAAAAATAATGATAATCCTTTTGTCGAATCGCGGATATGCACATAAATAGAATAATTCATTCACCATGAGCTTTCAAAACATTGATAAAATTTAATCACATCATCACAATAAATTATCGCGTTACTTCCTCACTTTCGGTGTGTTCTGTAAAATAAGTGCGTCGAGTAGCGGCAAAAAATGATTTGAGCAACTATTTTCAACTAAAATGTCACTGATAATTATACGCGGCACAGATTTTCTTAGGCTATGGAGTCACTCATCTTAACAGGTTCTCCACCCAAAAAGTATAATATTTCTGTCGATATCTTGTAGAACGTAGCCTGTAGTTTTTTCAAAGGCGAAGCCGTTTTACGGAAATTCGTAGAAGAGCGGAAGCTGCGGTTTGGCCTGATCGCCGGAAGCTATGAGCACAATGGAGACTTGACACGTCAGCAAAAAATTGCCATCGGCTGAATGATATTCACAGCTGCCACATCATTAGAAGTGCGTGGCACCTTAGTCATCATGCCACTAAAGTGTAAATAGATATTCTGATTTCTCATTTTTCCTATCATCATCTTTCTAAAGCTCAAATCCTCTTACGAAATCATAGTTTTCATATTTCTGAGGCCTTTACTTTCCTCTCGCGCTAGATTTATCGACGAGGAGAGGGGCCTCCTGAGCTTTCATCGCTATTTTATTAGCGTTTTATGATCACCGCATCGGTATGATATTCGAACTTATCTCGGCTGTAAATCTTCTTTTAGACTCCTAAGCCTTCGCAATTTTTGACATTCGAATATGATCCTGCGTAAAAGATATTTCGGTTGAAGTTCAATTCACAGAAAGTTTGGATTTGACTACTATATGCAGAAAAATGAGGGTTGGTTGGGAATGACATCAAGAGTTTATATGCTTTTGGCGCTTGCTTCAGCAAAAATTGAATCTCATTTCCATTATATTCACTGTACAGATTATTGGAGATCCACGAACCTTTGCAAAATAATCGGTGTAAAATAACGATATAATCTAGGTGCGGAAAACTCAAGGTTGTAGATGGTTTTCAAGTTACACTGCTTAGTTATAAGCAGAATGATTAACAAGTCATTTTCCGGTAGCTAAAGGGATTAACGATAATAATATTGGACTTAGTGACCAGGCGTTGAATGAAATGCAAAAGAGGCTCTTCTTTTTTGTGGTTTCCAGAAATGCGTTCTTTTCAGAGAGTGTTTATTAAATTCACGTGGTTATCTAGTTATGTACTTCGGCAGAGAGATTCTCGTACATTCCACAGAAAATCTTACTTCATCCTGAACTTCTATAAACGATAATGGAAATTTGAATTCATTGTGGAATTAGGTTCATTCCTACTGAACAAATACTGCATATTGATATCATGTGTTTGTTAGGAATTGTGTAAGCCATTCCTTGCATGTCAGATTTACAATTCATCCCACTCTGAATTTGCGAAGCTTTAATCACTTATTTATACTTAATATCAACTACCCGATATTTTTGAATAACTATTATTCAGCATAAGTCTCCACTGCATGACACGGTCTGCCGATGTTCGAGATCTTTCCAAAATTTTCTCTGTGAAATCTAATTAATTTTTTTTAATTCCTGGAATTTCAATCTCAACCACTCGAGTTATTTGACAGGTCTTGACAAATTTTTGTTCCTGGAAAGTAAAGCCGTTTTCGTTTTGTTCAGTAAATGCCATTGAATGTTCAATTTTCACAAATTTATTTACGTTTCAAAATGTCTTTTAACCTTCCTAATCCCGCAAATAAATACACTTTATTTTGCAGACGGTGGCTACTTTCCTTTTCCTACAATGGAAGAGTCTAAGTACATGCCTTCCCACCCCCGTTGATGTGTTTCCGATGTCGGCGTCAGCGAATTTTCTGGTGATCGAATTCGAGTTGAGTTCGAGGCTTGACTTCGTGACGGCATTTTGACATTTTGTTTTTTCCAGGCATTTTTTATCATTTTCGGTTTTTATCTGTCTTTTTCTCTATGAAATCTCGGCCGCCTGCTATGTCAATGACCTGAAAAAATGGGATTGGTCTCTTTTCCAGAGAGCACTTAGCCAAAGCTCTTTGCTCTTTCAGACGTATCTCAAAAGATACTCTTGTGCAAGAGCTCACGAGCCGCTGAGTCGGCACAATGAAGCTCTTCTTTAGCAAGGAGATATCTTCATGACATCACAAGTGGAATGTCAAGGAATGGAATTGAACTCATGACATTTCATTATGTTTTTGGGTCACCTAGTTACGCCTCATTTCAACGATTTGATGATTCTTGTACATTGTAGGAATTTGATTGGGTTGTTTGGCACATTAGTTCTTACGATGTCTAGATGAGATTAAAGTTAATTTATTGCGGTGACGAATGGATAGGCTGTGTTGAATTTTCGATCCTAAAATTTTTTTTCAAATTAGTTTGTAGAAGTATCCCGTATTCATTTGTCAATGAATATATTGCAGCTCATAATTAGCTTTTTATTTTCTTTCGAATTGAATAACGAAAGTTACACATATTTCATTTAGTGTCAAGGTATCTTTTCTTTAAACGAGGATACGAAAAACCACGTGAAATGGGGAAAACTTAAGTGAGAATTTATTCGCAATACAGGAAAATATGAGTTAATACATTTAATAGTGGCGAACAAGTGGTTAGGTGGACAACATTTCATAACTTGTCAGCAGCTCGGTTTGACGGCGCTGCTTTCGGTCACGACGTAGAGAAGATGAATTGGCGCCATCTTCTCTGCCCACTTCGATTAATCGCGTNCCCATACAGTTACATGAATAGTTACAGGTCTTAGCCCAAAGAGTTATTACAGATAGCTACAGGCCGTGACTCAAACAGTTATTAGAGTAGGTACAATCCGTGGCCTAAACAAATATATATTCTTTCGCCTAGTGAATTTACGGGAGCGAAGTTTATGAAAACTCAATGACAGCTAACTCACTGATAGACATGCGTAAGGTCTACGTGAACTAACCTCAGCTGCCACTATGGGGAGATAAAGGAAAAAAATTACGTTTTCACGAATCAGTCCATACTCCGAGGAATCGAATTAGAACAAAGTTGTTCGAGGTAGGCTTGAAAATGGGGAATTATTTAAGTAGGGGGCTCCGTAGACGACGCTAAGGAGATCCGAAGAATCCCGTCCCGGCACAGATTCTCACGCAGTCAAAGGTGCCGAGAAGAGGAAGGCGGGGCAGGGCAGTGCGGTGAGGGGCAGCTTTAGGGCCTCATGGTTCCCCCACAAAGTTAGGGCGCAGTCGGACAGTAAACGCTCACGCTCATCGAAGCCTCAGGAGAGCGGTCAGAAATGCCCAGGGGAACGCCTCCAAGTTCCGTGGAACAACAAGTAGAGGCACGAGGCAGCTGCTCGGTGGTAGGTGTTCTGGCAGTATGGCTTTGAAGGGATTAGACGTCAGTTTCCGTTACTAGCCTCTAGTCACAACCGAAGTAAATAGGAAAAATCACAAGACTGGAACAGCCTACCAGTGAGCAAGTGGTTACATTTATTGAAATTTTATTTACTTGATTTAGAGGATGCAGGTTGCCACTACTTGGCTTTTCACTTGGCATTACTGACATCACCTTACCTAGTACATCACTACTACTTGCTAGTACATCGCCTTGTCTAGTACATCACTATGTTGATTGGCTTTGTCCCAAGAAATTTTTTAATTTCTCAACTTCAGGCGTTTTGCAAAAGCGTGAGCTAATTTGAATCTAAAGCTTTTAATTACTATCCTAAAAAATTGTTTTTCTTCTAAATCATAAACCGATTGGTTGCAATTAATTTTAAGAAATAGTAATTTGAAATGGCACCCTGCAGATCTGACGGGTGGGGGCATTCAGATATGAGTGTGCGCGGAACGCTCTTTCCTGCATCGTCCGGACCTAAATAACTGCGTGTTTTGCTCAAAGAACGAACTCCAAATTCCTTTAGTGAGAGAGTATTTCTAATTTATTTCACTTTCACGAAGATGTCCCTTAAACAGTTCTGTACGTTTTTGATCGTTCCCTCTGCTTACGATGCATCTTCTTTTCTCCTCGTTTGCGCCTCAAGCATCGCCGTCAAAGAAAATTCGTTTAATTGAGTGTCAAGAAAGAATTATGTTTTTAATTTTTTCAGGTTGTTGATTGAAAAGTTTTGGTTTAATTTGGAAAAACTTATTTCCAGGAGAATGATTTCCAAGCAGCTGGTTAGGACCCTCTGCTCCACAACGCGTGGACGAGCATTGCGCTGTTTAAGAGCATGATCTTTTCTATGAAGCAAAACTTATGTCCTGACTCCATTGTTTTGAGCCAGCACTTTTTACAATTCCATTACTGAAGTGAAATATTATACAATGCAGAAATGTGGCATCAGATTACGATGTGCGTTTGCGTACAGTCCCGGTTCACTGTTATTCGTAAATAATGAAATTAGTTCTAAAGACTTTAATATATTACAGTCTTACGGAGTTACGAATAAATTAGGCTGGTTAACTCACAAGAACATGAAACTTGATCCTATTGTTATTTGCCAAACTATGTTAATAACAAATTCTATTTACGCTTAAAAGAATTTTTGCTAATATTTCCTCGGCAAATTTCATGTGTCTTAGATGTTGTCCAAATAGCTTGAACCTACAAATTTAAAACTTTGTGATCAATTATTTACCAAAAATTTATCGCACTGATGTTGCCCGATGTAAAATCAATGAAAAGTTTTAGTATTTTGACTTCTGATCAGTTTTAATAAAAAAACGCAATTCATTAACGTTTTTACAACATTTTACAACAAAAGGGTGTTTTTTGATACTTTAGATTTGAACTCCATTCGAATAACTACAAATGGATTTGTAAATATATCAAGATGTTAGATACGATGTTTTGATTTTCAAATAGGAAAAAATGTCAAATGCCTTAATTAAACAGTATCAAGTTGATGTTTAAAATTTTCTTGCGCGAAAATAGAATATAAGTTTATACAGAGATGGGTACACGTGTCTTGGAAATCTAAGTTTCATATTTAGAAAATGAGTTTTATCCAATTTTTTGTGGTTTTATTCTTGATAAGTTTATACGGATGAGACCTACCAGGTTTCAGCACCTGTAAACTGGAAACATGCATCCAGATATCACTATTCATACAAACTTATTACTTGCGCCACAAACGTCGGCTCCGCCGAACTAATTTTTCACTCAAGCAGCTGCGTTAGTTACACCTAGTTATTCGGGTTGATCTGTCAAGAAAGCGTGTGCGGTGTCGCCGTATTTGGGCGAGTTACGTTATGTGTTTAGCGAAGGGCCGAGGTAATTTTTAATATAACTTAGTGAAAATTGTGCTCAAGAGATGATCTCTTTGTACTCTTTGTCTCGGCTGCTATATTGCAGTTCGTGAGCATCAGAGTTTTCGGAAGCAAAACTTTGTAAATGAAAGTGAGAAGGTGCAAGTAGAATTTTATATATGAGTTTATTCGTGATTTTTGCATTGAATACTTGAATAATTCCATTCAAACTGTACTCTAAAATTTTCATACTAGAAAATTCATTGGTCGCAGTAAATCATTAGTAGTCGTTAATAGATTTTAATACAACGCGTTTCCTGACCCGCACCCTGAAAGATTAAGCATACTTACATGAATAATACTTGCCAGATGAAGGCTCGGTCTTGCAGTTGACATTCCTGCATGATAGAACTATGACATGTGAATAACTTTCATACCGACCCACATTCTATGTGAGGACTTACCCTCGCAAGAACAGCTAAATGGGAGCAACAAAGCACCACAGGCCAGGCTGAGGAGGGCTGCATCTCGTGATGTTTAAGTTAGCTGGCGCATGACCAGGCAAGAAGCCACCGTCGCGAGTTACCCGATTCTGATGCATTCGTACTCGAGACCACCTCCATCATGGCATTGTCGCCATTATATGCCGTCAAATGTTGGGGGAAGAATTGCTTAAAAATGTATTTTGAGGCATAGAGTTGAGTTTTTCAATGGAAAACTAATAACCCAATACATATTGCAAGCCATGGAGGCAGGAAAGGCGTTCTTGAAAACGTAGATGAATTATAGCCATGCTTGGTTATCGTCATTACATGTCAGTTTAAAATAGGCAAAATGTGTATCTCTTGACGTCAGCTGAAAATTCTTGCTGTAGATTGACCGTATCTTTACTTCGAATAGCGTTGTGGTTCATAAGCTGCAACTTAGTGTGCACATATTTTATTAGAGAGGTCTAACCATCAGAAGTTGGTAGATCTGATATTTCAGTCGTGGGACACGGGAAGTATGATGAAGACTCAGAAGATGCAAATTAGAGAAAGTATCCTAAAGGGCGTAGGAGCAATTTAATGTTAACATGAAACAATGCCAACAATATTTCATGTCAACATATAAAAAATTATTTCGTGCTCAATCCACTGAAATAGCTTGCAATATGAGTTAGTTTTGTTGCGGTTCACACAACCACATATATCATCACATCTACGAACAGCTACAGAAACGTGACGAGGGGGAATACGTCCAGCCTACGCCTTTATTTAGTTTACCTCGAAAAGACTTGATGAGGTAAGAGGCATGCCCTTGTCAAAACGTCCGGGCATTTGTGGAGTTCTCTACAATCTTTCAGATGATCTTTCACACCACGAATATCAAACAGAAAGAACGTCGGTGTCAGAGCTTTTGTTTATCGAATGTACTTCGACGTACTAACCTCGTTATATATCATTTGCCAGTCTTCCTATCATCGGAATTTTCTTCACCCTCCTCTCCCTACAGCGACCGACTCTGAATCTTATCTTCTTGTATAATTTACTACTCATTCTTTCCTCATATGAGTTTTTCCCTATAGGTGTAAAAAGTTTTTTACAAAAAACAAATTATCGGTGGTAGAGTAGATATATATTTGATGTTATGATCTATGTACAATCTTGAAGTGAGCCCTTAGTTCTTGTGATTGCGTCTTGTACGCGTTTGTTCGTAACAATCACAATCGATGATTAGAGTAGGTTACCCTCAACTCAGTTGAGCGGAGGCTCGCATCAAGTAATCAGTGCTTGGAGCGTCTCCACTTGGTCATGCGCCCATTGGGGCGTACTTCTATCACAACAGTGTGTCAATTGATGCTGAAGACTCGGTCTTAACAATAATAATTCTCGTTACTCATCCCTGATGATCTGAATAGTATGATAGTTGAAGGGCACCTTCAAGATATTACGCGCTCCCTCTCATCATCGAACAGTGATTTAAATAGCTTTGAAATTCTACGTCTACTCGAACTGTGTGACTTTCACGACAAAGACATTTCGATACCAACTCTCACAACGTCGACATTCTGAAGCTTGTCACTTAGCTCTCCACATCACTATTGATACTCGGTACCTGTGGAATGAATTCTGTATATTGCCCATTTGAGTTTAGGGCTTCGAATGTATTTAGAAATAGCAATGTTTTTCTTTTTGTAACAATGTGTTCTTTCTTCTAACAATGTGTTATTTCTTGTAACAATGTGTCATTTCTTGTAACAATGTGTTCTTTCTTGTAACAATGTGTTCTTTCGTGTAACAATGTGTTCTTTCATGTAACAATGTGTTCTTTCTTGAAACTAACTCTCCTGTGACAGGGACTATAAGTAATTTTTTTTAGTAATAAATCTCTTGATTTTATCCTGAGGGTCGGAACTACCTGTTTGCGAAGAGACAAACAAAGATGAATGTTTAAGTCAATGGATAATTTCATTATAAGAACACATTATCATATGAAATAACGCTAACGAAATACAAATTGAAGTGTCTTCGCGCATTTTTTATGTTAATTATTTCCCGCAATGTGGGTAGTGGCAGTAAATTTGGTAATTGATTATTTTGGATTGAGAGACCTAAGCAAAATCAGGTGTAGTGTGATTTGCAATCTAAATCGATGATAAGATATAGAATCGTGAATAACGGAAAATAAGGGACATAAAATATCCTGAAGAAATACGATCGAGGTAATAACAGCTGGTGCTTCAGCAGGGGAATAGTAATGACGTATAATATGATCTCAACAACTGATGCCGCAGAAACGGGTAAAATTAAGATTAAATACGTAATCTCAACCGTTTTTATGTTAAACAGGTAATATCTTAGGATCTGCCTTTGAATGTTACCTGAAACCCTCTACTAGGCTGAATCTATGTACGATCAAAATAACAGAACCAAGCGGGTGAAAAATTCTTCACGGATTTTCTCAATAACGAATTTTCACGAATTAATAATACTTCGATACAGCAGGCTAAGAGAAGCAGCTTCCTTAGCTCGAACTCAGCTCTGAGCAGCGGGTGCGTTCACTAACTCCTGCCAATTTCAGGGGAAGCATTTAACAATTTTCTGAGACATGATCTTTATACTCTTTGTTTTTCACCGTGAAGTCCCCAAATACACCCGAGTGCGATGAAGAATTTGATAGCTGCATCAATCTTTCCTCTCACTTTAGGCAAAATGCAGCTTCAAAATAATACATGGAACTTTCTTTAAAACGCCCATCAAAAAGCCCTTTTTTAACGATTTATTTCCTTTTTTTCCATGCTGGTATTTGAAAATTCCGCCCAACACAAGTCTTACATATCTACTGAATGTTCGGTATCGGAACATTCTAGTTAGACAGAACTCCACTGCGCTGCCGGTGTTTGTCGCCCTCAGGATCGCTATGCAAATGACACACGCAAGACGCTCAGACGCTGCTGGAGGCTGGGGCTTCACAACACATCTTCTCCTCGAACTTCAAATCTGTTTTCGAAGGCGCATATCGACCTCATGAAGTCCGTAGAACACGCCAAGAAAATGGGTGGCATTCGACGACGTTTTGCTTTTAGAATATTTTAGGAGAAGACAAAATCAATGTTACTGAATGAATTTTGTCAATAATTTAGCAGTCACACTGCATGTTTCCTTTAATCAAAATTGACCATCATTGTCCAATTTTTTCCTGCTTCTCAGTGAATTTCGACTACAAATCAAAATGAATCGAAAATATGCCACAAAAATCTTCAGTACCTCACTTCCTAAGGAATATTAGCAGCTATTTAGTCGTTCACTATAAAATAATAGTTATCTTATCTCTACGAAATAGAAGTGAATTTATTATCGATAATATTTGGGTTGAATAGCTCGTCTCACATTACTAAAACCCTACCATGCACCGTTCCTACTCCTCCAATTTTTGTAGAGCATATTTTTCACAGTAAAAATTTGGCTCACTGTCATTCATTGAAAGAATGCGTTTAGCAAGTTTCTTTGAATTTAGGTAAAATATCTGCATTCATATTGAACACGAACATCATTTTCAGTGAACTCATGTACGAACATAAGCCTTAGCGGCAAATTTTGAGAAAGAAACGGAGTCGTTAACAAAAAGAAATTTTTTTATCTGACGATAAATTCAACAAGCAGCATGGCGAAACTCCGATAAAGGTTGCACGTCCTTATTTTCAGCTGATACTTTTTTACGGTCATACAAAATAGCTTGAAAATGGTTCGTGAGTACTTAAAAGAGTTTTTAAGAAATAATTTGGATGATGCAATCTTGATTTTCCATTCCAGATTATTTGAGACTGATTTTTAAAATTATTTATAATTCAAACATCCTTCCTTCAAATTTAAGTGTTTGCATTTAAATTCCGATTGAAACCATTTCAATTTTATAATTTCTAGATGGGGGAGTGGAAAATAAAACAAATTTCTCACAAACAAATTTCAACAAATCAAAACCAATTTCGGTACACTTTAGACTTGTATTCTGATATTAATGTTACACAGCCAAATGGTTATCAGCGTCAAAAACATGAGAAAATATTCAGCACTGAAATTTAAATTGACTTTCTAGATCGATGATCGCTGTGAGACGAGAGGCAGTGATTGCTGCCAAGGAGACTTGAAGTTGAGCGAGTTTCGAAAACGTCGAAGATTGATCGAAATTGCAGGTCAAGCTGACGTCTCAGTGACTCCTTCGTATAAAGTTACCAAATTACTATTCATTAATGAAATATTTACAGACATTGACATACTGCCGCGCTTGTGTGTATAATACATCCTAGCATACAAGAGTTCACATGGCTCATGGATCCTTAGAACACTTTGGCTAAATAATTAAGCAATGCTAAGTAATGAAAGGAAGTATTTCTTAACTGCTTCTCGAATATGTATTGCAGCATAGTTATTGTTAAGACGCAAAATGACGTACTATTTTCGTCTTGAAAACTTTCATTGCTTGAGAAAGTTTTACATTCTGTGAAGGTTTGTTTCACAGTCCGGCACTTGATACTGATAGAGATTTTTGACCCACGTCCGATGTGCGGTAATTCAATCCGACATAATTTTTTGGATTCGGCTCTCGGTTCGTTGCAGTGGGGGAAAAGAATTGTACAATATTGGCACTGCTCTGAGGGAGGTATAAAGAAAAGAATCCGTATTGGGCTTCATGAATGTAAAATCTTTCTTGAGCAGAGGTCAAGCCGAGTATACATATTTAGGAGAGGGGTTGCAAGATGTTTTCTTGAATTTACCTTTGCATACCCTCTTCAGCAGGGTTGCAGAGTCGGAGTCGGGAGTCGGAGTCGCCGGAGTCGCATGCTGTAGGGTAGAGTCGGAGTCGTTTTTCTGAATGTGGTAGAGTCTGAGCCGTTCATTGGAATGTGATGGAGTCAAGGCAGGAGTCACTATTTTTTAGTGCCGTCGACTCTAATTTTGGCTAGACTTAATTTATAATTGTTTAAAAGCGATTGTAAACAATACAGATTAGGTAATACAGATACAGATATTAGGTAATAGGTACAGAATACCTGTCACCTAATACTGTCATTGATATCTGCTCATTGTGGGTTCGTATTTAATCATGTTAGACATCGAGTACGAAATAAAATTTCCAGACAGGAGAGATTTGGCATATTTTACAGTTAAAAATCAGAAATTAGTCATTGAAAGCATCACAAATTCATTCGTTTAATTTTTGTCCCGTTTATTTCCCCACCAATAAATTTACCATGAATAAGAGTCTTTATCTAGAGACTGCAAGCTTCTTGTGTCGATAAATTACCTGAACACTAAGTACCGTGCTTACTATGTCAGCGCACAAAAACCCTTATTGTAATTAATTTTTGAGATCTCTGTATTTCTTGTCAATCACATTCATCCTTCCCTGCCATGTGCGGTCCCTAGCCACCGAAGTAAGCACGGCACCGATGTCGCTGTCATAGCTAATACCATTTCATACCCCAACTCCGCCTCGAACACTTAGACACTAACTTGTTTTCAAGGCTTATTTCTCATGGGATAGGAAGTAGAAACTAGTAATAAATGCGTTGCGAGTTACTTGCAACGCTCAGCTGATGTAGTGCATTTTACTCCCACACAGCGTGGCAACTCCGTAACGCTCTCAATGTGTCTACTGTATACTCTATGCCAGTGGTTTCCTTTAAGTATCTACTCTTGTCTTTAGGTTATACTAGAATGTGTTGACTGACAATTACTCATCTCTGCAGAAACCTAAAGTTATGTTGTAATCATAAAGATTTCTAGTCTTTAGGTCATGATATATTGATGACTAGCTTTGCCTAAACCTAAAGCTATGAAACCTTAAAACTTCTAGTCTTCAGGTTATGTTTTCACTATTGAAAATGGAAAGTGAATTAGCTTATTCTAATGTTATTAACTGAAATATTGTTTGTTTTAGCCAATACGTAGTAAATGTGTACTTCAAATTGATCTCTTTATTTTGTTTACTTCCTGGCCTTTAGGTCAAGTTAACGTGTATTAAAAATTGAATTTCTGCACGTTTCTAATGTTATACCTTGAATGTTGTTCCGTTCATTCAGAGTTATAAAGTCATTCACTGTATCATTATCATGTTTTATTTTAATCTTCCGAGAACTTATTTTGCCCTCTGGGGATACAACTATTGTATCAATGGGAAATAGCACTTCCATGGAGATATGTGTGAGAGCCTGTGCTGTGAGTTAGGTAGGTTTTTTTTTGTTGAAATAAAAATATTTTTTTTTACGTCATGAACCACTTTTTTCCGTTCACTGCTGTCCTGTTTTTTAGAACCTATTACTTTCTTCTGGAACATTTATCTTGTTTCATAAACTTCTTTCTCAACTTTCTGTTTCTATGCCCATCCTGCATAGATTCTGCGTTTCCTTATCTCCATACTAAGCGATGCCTTCCTCCTTCCTCTCTTCCGAACGCTTTTTTTAGCGGTTAGGGAGGCTTAAACTAGTATTTAATCTAATCTTCTGATCTGATATAATTATGTTTTTATAATTTTTAAAACTGAAATAGCAACTGATTTCTGTTTTATATGATCAATTACTTCTTGATGTGAAAGATTGGGAAATGTTTTAAGATAATCAGTATCGATGTTGGGATCTATGAAAAAATTAGAAAACGATGTAAACGAGCTGCAGAGAAAGAAATGACAATACACAAGCAAAAACCTGACTTAGTCAAAGACGTTGTAACTGAGAGCAATGCACTGCCACAGCTGCAATGGTTGTTGCATCTATGCGATAGTACGAAATTTCTTGCTGAAAACGTTCGAAATTGCACCAAAAATTTGAAATAAATAGAAAAGTACCGTTCATTAAAATAAGAAAGTTTGAAATACATGGTAAAAAGTTAGGAGAGAATATGAAAATGTTACCGTATTACGTACAAAGAAGCTAAACAGGGCTTTTATTCGCATACGAAACGTACTAGAAACGTCAAGCCCACTGAGACGAGAGCAGAACGAAATTTGTCAATTATGCTATAATATAGCATGGTGCTGAGCAATAATACGGCACCAGTACTGCATTGTTCTTTTAGTAGTGTAGATACAGAGAATAAAAGGCAGTGCAATTCGTGCCAACCTCAATGACAAATATATCAAAATGTTTGGTATTTCGAGCATAGTAATTATAAAATCAACATCATAATTTCGTTGGATTTGGTGCATACTTTGAAATTGTCATAGAAAGAAATTGTTGATACTGATCTATACTTATCAAGGTAAGCACTGCCTACCTTGCCTACTCAGAGGGCACGTGTCTGTAATATATGTAAACTTTATAAACCTTGATTTTTTACATTCGGTTGCCAAATAAATGTAATTTCTAAGTAAAGAATATAAAAACACACATACAGGTCGCAATACCTGTAACTATTGAGAAATAAAAGTTCGAGTCGCCAAATTCTCAAAAGGTGAAGTTGTACTCGCCAAATTCTGAAAAGCTGGAGTTGGAGTCGTGGTGGCAAATTCATTCTTCTGACTCCGTAACCCAGTCCTCTAGGCTGCTAAATTCATGCATTTTTGCAGTACAATTTGAAGGTATTGAGGTATGTCTCTCCAGACTAGACTGCTATTGCCAAATCATGATAATATATTTTATCTAATTACACGAGTCTACATAGTCACGCGTTATTATGAGGGCGTAATTATACACTAATGATCAAAGGATTAATCTACATTTTTCGTCGAATTCAATATTTTCCATGGAATGAAAAAACATTAATGTCCTTTTATTTCTATTACACACTTTCTACACGTGGGATTTGGCGGGCATATTTTTATCGAGTCAAGTGCCGCAATTTTCAATTTTTTCTAACAGCTTAATTTAGTTTTATTGCCTATCGTTAGACTCATAATCGGTGAGTTTTTGTTGTTTCATGGAATCCAAAAATAAAACATTTTTTTTGCATTTATTAGGAGGTTTTCTGGTATTAGCATGATTTCTGCCTATTCAACCGGCTTCCAGCTCTTGTTTGCTTAATCATAAATTTTACCACAGAACTTACAACTGTAACTCGACTATCGTCTGCGTACGTAGAAATTCTCGTGTTTGAAGGCATTGGAGGGAAATCATTAATGAAAGTAGAAATGTGTTGCAAGAATAGATCCTTGAGGAACATCAAAATTGTTCTAAATGAAAAGGGACAATTTGTTTCCCATGCGGACTGTGTGAGATTGAATTGATACATAGCTAACTTTCAGAGCATTTTGTGTCTGCTCGTATGTTCGGCATTATCAGTAAAAGTCATTGAGTTTGACGCAGTTGAAGGCTTTGAAGAGATCGAGCAGCAGAAAACTAATTACATTCGTTTGAGCAATATTTTCTGTGATCTTAATCACAGTGTCTTGAATATTCGGATTCCTTCGTTGAGCGTATTAATTTCGATAAAGTTAGTTTGATTCTCCCAAGCGAGATGAAAGTGGATTTGTTCACTCTTCTCTAATATTTTGGATAAGACAGGTAAAAGACTTGTATATGGGCTTGTAGTTTGATGCTGTAATAATGCAACTAGTTTCATGCAGCGCTCTTATTATGGTGTTTCCATCGATCGGGGAACTTATCAGTTGCTATCGATGTATCAATTATCAAACGACTCAAGCAAATCATCTGTACTGGAACAGATACACTATATTTAATATATTGACGGTATATACTACATGTTAGACTGCCTTCGTGTTGTTCAATGGGAATACTGTTTTTCGAAACTCTAGTAAATTGACAAGACGTGGTCTCCGTTTGACACTGGCACGGATTTACAACTGAAAATTGATTTGGATTGTTTTTTTACCACAGAAAATGCTGGAAAAAGCTTTCTGTGAATTACGAACGAATTTCAGCTTCTTTGTGCTACAAAATATGTCTCAACAAGTGCTTGAGCGATAAATAGAGAGAGAGAGAGCGTCGATATTGCAATGCATTACAGAAACAGTTCCCCGGTCAAACCAGTAGCACAACCGAGAGAAAAAATGATTTTACTGTTCGATACGATTCATTCTTCTCTATTAAAAATACAGATTAGAAAGTGAGTTCAATTAATTATAGGGACAAACAACCAGCAAGTACGAAACAAAAGTATCTTCAGAAAAACATTCAGTCTCGGACGTCAATTTTTATCTTTTTGTGCACAGTATACACTTGCGACAAGCGCGACGTAGAGAAGAGAAACATCACCTTCACACTCGATAATCAAAAAGGGATCTCTTCTCTTCAAGGTTGGATGTTTAGTTTTACCTCCTCTCAGCCGTATTAATGACCATGCATTAGGGAAATAAACATCCCATTTTAATCCCAAATTTTAAAATCATTGTACAAGGTAACAAAAAAAGTTCTATCTGTTTTTTGATTAGCCGTTCAATGAAGTTGAAATATATACGCAATGCGTGTAGCAATTGTTTTCAGATTCGAACAGCCGAAAGCAGAAATATCAGACGTTATAAAAATACAAGCACCGTGCTTGGCCATCAATTATATAAGGCAGACAGCAGTGGAGAAGGATGGAAGTGTCTACAGATTTCGTTCGGGGTTGTTTGCTTTACGACTTCAAGTAGGCTTATCAGCAGCTGCATAAAGTCGCCGCATGCGTCAAGTGTTTAGTGTTTGGCAATAGTGCTGTGAAAGAACGTACTGCAAGGCGTTGGTTTCAAACATACAAGTCGGGAGATTTGTGCCTCCGTGATGAGCCTCGCAGCAGACGACCACAGGTCCTGAGTGACGGAGTCCTGAATGCGGCCATTGACCAGGACAGTGGTCTAACGTGTGGCGAACTTGCAAGACAGTTCAACGTTTCCGATAAAATAGACTTCACCTGCACCGTTTTGGTAAAGCGTAAAACCTGAGCAAGTGAGTTCCGCATGCTCTGTTGGAAGTCCAATAGAGACAACGAGTGGCAGCTTGCGTCTCGCTGCTTTCTCTCCACTGTGCCGCATCCTTATTCAATCGAGTGCTTACCAGCGATGAAAAGTGGATTCTACCCAAAACTCCCATGTGTTCCAGACATTGGTAGTCACCTCAGGATGCTGTCCCTCACACCGCCTATGCTTCCGCGTAAGATTATGCTTTGTGTCTGCACTGGATAGGTCGTCAAGTGGTTGATTATGAGCTGCAACCAACGAGCCAAAGGGTCACTGGAACGTGTGCTACAGGCATTGCGCCAGAAGAAGCCAGCACTGGTGAATCGCAAAAGTGTGCTTTTCCTCCATGACAACGCCAGGCCGCATGTCGCGTGAGTGGTCAGGGATACCATACAGCAACTTGGGTGGGGGACTTTGGGCCATCCACTTTTTCACCTGACTTTGCGCCTTCCGATTATCACCTCTTCCACTCCCTGGATGATCATCTTCGTTGGAAATCCTGCGCCAAGCCCTCACGGACTTCTTTACGTCCAAAACCCAGAGTTTTACCGCAAAGGGATTGAACAGCTGAAGACGCGTTGACAGAGGGTGCTGGATCCCGATGGCTATTACTTCGGAAGCTAGATATAAGTTACACATACTGTGAAGCGCTTTCTTTTTTTCCCTTTAAAAACAGACAGAACTTTTTTAGTTACCTTGCATTTACCTCACTTGAATCCCCCCACACACACCATCAAACCATCAACATCATTTATCTATCTAAAGCTGTTCTACTCCACATACTCAGTATCATTTAGATCTATCCATCTCTGTTCTAATGTACATACTCCACACACTCGAACTGTCGAAAAAAACCTTAATTATATGCTATTTGGTTTTTTCTTACAAGATCATTTGCTTGTACATTTTCAACATTTTTTCTAAATATTTTGCTTTTAAGTGCTAAATATTTCAAAGTTGTATTATCAACAAACGGTAATAGGAGAGATATATATTTACTATACTCCATTTCATGCTCTAGTTCACTCTCCACTTTGTTGCATATCAAATGAAGGAACGCAGGGTGATGTAAATCTCTTTTATAAGATGGTCAAAACAAAACTAATTGCTTGCACTAATGAATTTCCCAAATATTACTGTTTACATGACATTACTTTTACATTTTACCGGTCTTGGTCAGCTTAAGAAAAATTTGATGAAAGGTTGAGCGTCGGAGTTGTATGGAACTCGAACTAAGCACGTCCAATGGTTGGCGAGAATCAAAATATCACTTCTTAACGAATGATCGACCAAATATTTTTCGTTCGCGTACGTTAATTATGAAATAATTTTTCCCCCATCAATGCAAGGCTGGCCAGCAGTGGCGAGGTCACTTGGGTAAAGTTTTTCTCCTGTTATCTCGCTGAATTTCATTTGAAGAAATTGTTCCGTCTTAGCATAAAAATGGGTAAGTTCAACAAAATGGGATAACGAGAAATTCAACATTTCATAATAATTGTTCTCCGTTTTACAATATTCAGCGGAATAGAACACACAGTTCAGTTGTATTTTTTCAATGCTGAAGAATTTCTTAAAGATTTTCACGAAAAATAAGTATTGGAGAAAAGTAAAACGATAAATCACCTAGTATTTCAAATGATAGATGAAATTTACTTCTGTCAGCTTTGGGAACTTATTCTTAAGCTGTAGTAATGGGTTAAGTTTCAGTTTTGATTTAATGTGAAACAACACCAAATTCAGAGATGAGTTTTCTAAAAAAAAACTATAGCGAAGTTCATTGTAAAGTTTACTAAACGCTGACGCCAAGCCACGTCCTATTTCTCCGTTCTGGGTCAGAGGAACATAAAAATTTCATGGGACAGCAATATTTCCGAGACCACCCGGCAGATTTATGGTCTGGAGACCTTAGAGGGTCATTGATTTTTAGACGACGACAAAGCAAGGCAGAAGTGCGGAGTAGTCGCCAAGAAAAGCGTGTTAAGCACCGAATTGCAGTTCATGTCTTGGAAACAGAGACAATTTAATGCAGGCAACAGAAAAACATCTACGAAATTAAGCGAAATGCAACAACTGGGGATGAGTGTTGCCAAAGTTCAAAGAAATGCTGCTTTTTGAAAGTTAATTGTTCTAGTAGATGATATTGATCATATCTCGCGTCTACTTATGAATATTTCTACGCTAGGGAACAATAATTGTTACGACAGGCCTGCGTATTCACTTCGACTCGCCAAAAAGAATTGAGTCGATAGTACATGAAAATACAATTCGTTACGAGCTTTATACAAGCTAAACTACGCTCGTGCTACGAATATTCTGGAACCCTTCCCTCAAAATTAAGCGTCTTCGTACAACGGTAGCGTCGCTGTCACGAACGCGTTTCATAGGCATTCATTCCCCTACGAGCAAGCTTTGAGTCTCCGGTAACCGCCATTCAAGGCAACAATTTCAAACAATTTATTTATCCCAAGCGGCACAGTAGTTGATTGTTTCTTAATTAAGTCTAGTACAATGGTCAAATTCGAGTATAGGTACCTGTGGGCCCGAATAAGTTCAATGACTTTTAGGGCATCCCACCATCAACGTCATTTTTAAGATATGCAATTTTGTTTAACCTACTTAACTTAACGTACTTACGCACCAGACTGGTGAATGAATTAGTTCACTATAGATTTGATGTTTAATTTTACAAAATACATCACATGGGCTAGATATTACAGTATATAATAGAAACGACTAGAGAACAAACTGAAGATCAAGGACATTAACCATGGTTCATTACCCTGTCTGGAAGAGTCATTGAGGAGTAGAGATTTGACTTGGTTATCTTACATGCTTAATTTTTCTTTAGGAAAAGGTATTCAAAATTCACTTTGAAAGCTTCGAGAGAATTTTTCTTTCACTGATCTCCGCAGGGATTGAGTTCCAAGTCTTAGTTCCAATGAAGAGGATACTGTGTTGGGACGGAGATTTAAATAGACATGAAGTTACTTCTATTTCCGGTTAAATTGTGGTGATGACAAGTTGGTGTTGTCAGTGATTGTTCGAGGTTTTTGTCGACATCATTGGTCATTGTTTTATACATGTAATTACGTATGAAGGTCCTGATATTTAAGTATTTTTTAACTTTTGAATGAATCATCTGTGTGAGCATTATATTCTAGTTTCTTTACCGCTCTAATGGCTTTTTTGTAGAGTGAAGAGTACATTGAAAATATTTTTGTCAGATCCCTGCCATGCTTTTATTCCGTGATGAAAGTATGGTGAAATGAGCGTTCGGTAAAGTATTTGCAAAGTTTCTTCAGGCAATATATTTTTCATTTTGTGGAGGATTCCAATGGATTACGATAACTTAATACTAGTATGAGCAATGTGCTCTTTGAAGGTCAGATGTTTATCTACTATAATGCGCAGGAACTTACATGAGTTGGTTTCTTCGATTTCACCATCACCAATTTTAATTCGGGGAAGAAATATATGTCTCTTGTACGAAAATTTAATATATTTTGTTTTATCGGTATTAAGGTTTATTTTGTTAGCTTTAAGCTACATTGAAAGCTTTTGGGGCTCGTAATTATGGAGCTCCCCAATTATGGTGGGATTTTGATTAGGAAGGACCGTAGAAAGCGTGCTGTCATCGACAAAAAGTATGAATTTAAACAATGATGTAGATTTAATGATTTCTCTGATTAAAAATAAGAGAGGCTCAAGGACATACCCTTGTGAAACTCTGTGACTTATTATCTGTAGTTCAGATTGTGCATCGTCAATAACAGCATATTGCTTCCGATTTGTTAGGTGTGATCTGAACTAATCGTGAGCAACTCCTCTAATGCCATAACAGTGGAGTTTTGAAAGTAATATGTTGTTGTCCACACAATTGATTGCTTTTCGAAAGTCAAAAAAGGGCGTAGACAACAAGCTTTCTTTCGTCTATATTATAATATAGGTATTGTAAAGGATTTACTGGGGCCTGTGTTGTTGATTTTTTAGGGTGAAAATCAAATTGTTTATCATAGAAGAATGATTTTGTTCAAAATAGGATTTTACATTTCTATATAAAAATTTTCTGTAATATTTTGCTAATAATTGGTAGCACCGAGATAGGTCTATAAGTATTTACGCAAATTTTTTCACCACTTTCAAAGAAAATGGGGCTAACTGTAGCAACTTTGAGAGAGTTCGAGAAACTGCCTAGGAAGAGCGACTGGTTAATAATATCTGATATGAACGGGCAATAACATCAGTTATATTTAGGGCTTTTTATAAGGACTTTTTTTGAGAATGTTTTTGATCCACTTGATTTTATTTTTCCAGTTGTTTATGAACGCAATTACAGCGGAAGAGTTGGTAGACGCAAGTTGCGTTCACGGATGTGATCCATATATTCCAAGTGATCAGTAGGTTTACTGGGACTACTATCAGCTATATTTTTCCTCCGTTTAGGAAGAAATCGTTAAAAAGATTAGCAATAGGTCTCTTCTCGTGATATTTTATATTATCTTAAACATCAGGCTCCATCGTTTTCTTGCCAACATTATTCGGTTCATAGCAAGAATTAAGCAGGCACCATGTTTTTTTTACCATCAGTTTTAAATTTACTGAAATGAGCATTATGTTTTTTCTCGATGTCCTTATCTGATTTGTCCCATAGTTCCTAAGTCTGTTATACATTTCCCTGGATATTCTTCCTTCGTAGAAAAAAGTTGTGCACGTTTGACGTTTCTTTATGTTAATAACGATTTCTTCAGTAATCCAGAGCTTTTGTTTATTTTTGGGCGTAATTGTACAAGTGATGGTCGGGCAACATTGATTACAAGCAGTCGTTATAATTTCAGTCAAGTTTAGTATTGTTTCATCAATGTTCGGTGCATAATTATTGTTCTGTTGAGAGATGTCCAATGTTGGTTACTTCATCTAGAACTGTGCGCATTGCTCCCAAATTTTATTCATTTACGCAGAGATATGAGCAAGTTTTTCACTGTGGTTTGGTGCAATTGTCAGTTTTCTTAATAAGTAAAATCGGAAAATGATTCGATTAATCGGAAGTAATTATTCTAGTAAAAAAATCAGCTGATCTGTCATAAAGATATTGTCGAGCAGCGTAGCAGATTCTGATGAGACACGTGTAGGATTCGTTAAAATTGGAAGGAAAGATTTCGACTGAAAAGCATCTATGAAATTTAAGATTTGTTCGCAGGTTTCATGTTTCAAATTATCAAAATTGATGTCACCGCAGATTATGACATTGTAAAAAGGCTTATTAAACTGCGACATCACACGATGGAGCTCATTCTGGAAAGGTCCTGGATGGGCTGTTGGAGACCTATGTTCCGTTCCCAGCATAACCCGTTAACCATTTTACATTTGGAGACTCACCTATGAGGCTTCCTAATTTATTCAATAAATTAAGGTAAAAAAAAACAACGCTGAGAGAAAATTTGAAGCTTTATACCATGGTAAGATTTTTAATGCATTTTTCCATCGTTAATGTACATCATTTTTGTACTCTTTTGTACCCTGAGGCATTGTTCTGATGATCCGAATTACAATCTTCATTTTTACTTGATTGGGTTGACCCAATAATTTAATTGATGGAATATTTTCCCGTCTTTGATTGCGTAAATTCACAGACCTGCGAAGAAATTAGCTCCCGAACGAAATTTCACGATGCAAAATATATGTAGAATGGGACCACTAAGTTCATCTGTTGAGAACAGTCTCGTGTCATTGATATTAATAGCGGGCAGTAGTTAGAGAGAATGCAAAAAAGCCTTACACATACAACACCTTCAAACACATCGAGTGTCATCGAGAACCAATTTTCAAAGCCGCATGACAAAAAACATATCCGAATATATGTGGTGCATAACAAGTAATGTTGTTCTCCAGCTATAATTAAGAACATTCTGTCAACGGTAATGTCGTCTGTGGTTGAAATGGTATAGTTGTTGTACACACGACCAACGTTGACAACTCGTTAGCAGAAACAATATGTTTCATACTAGGTATTTACTAAATATGCTGACCACAGTAACCAACTCCTTTATTGCTAAGCCCCCACCTTCAATACCACGCAACTTAATTTATTGCGAGCCCGTAAACTCATAACCTGCATTCCCTGAAGTGTTCTAACGCGTAGCAAATAAGTAATGAGGGAAAGGTCGCTGAAAAGCCCGGACTCTGGAGAGTCCACTCCTCATCCTGATGCAAAATAAAGGCAGCTGCTTTGTGCCGCAAGCATCAGGTGTCAGCTCACACAAAAGTGCGCCTTGTCAAATTTCACAGAATGTGAGATCAAGTTGACGATTCACCTGCCAGTGAGTTGGACGCTCAAACTTCAGTCGGCCACTGCAGACAAAAGTTGTGCTTTGTACAGGGAAAATTAAATTGTTGGCTGCTTTAAACGGCGTTAAATCTGAGACGTTGGAAGAGAGCAGGCTGCGTTTTCTATTTAAATGAGTTTGATTAATTTCTTACAGCACAATTCATTTTAAGAAAAACACACAATCAAAGACGGCTTCATGACAGATAAAAACGCAAATTTTAATTGAGGCAAGTGTTGAAAATCCATTGATTTCAGGGCTCATTCCACGTCTCTCCATTGATATGCAACTTTAACACTCATCGTGGTGAGATAACGAATGATTGATTTCTTGATGATCAGTAACGGTATCACTTAAGCTCTAAGGGAGAACAGAGTTAATCAGTGAATAAGGTAAAATAAATTTTCTCAGTGCGTCTGCAACGGGGGACGTTCTAAAGGTGAACTGTGCTGTGTTGGTAGGTCTGTTTCAACTTTATGTTTATTCATTTTTTTCAAAATATGACGCACAAAATAGCCACTTCTCAAACGACACCAAAGTGTTTTGAATATATTCAAAGTAAACCTAGCCTGTAAACATTACCTTCTCGCTGTAAGTAACTAATTTGATTCATCAAATCTCGCGTCTATTTACGAATATTTCTGCGCTATGGAATACAGTGTTACTACAGGCCTCTGTATTCACTTCGAATCTCTAAAAAAGAACTGCGTTGATCGTACTTGAAGATATAATTCGTCACGATTTCAACTTTTCTTATTCTACAAACCTTCGGCAGCCTTCCCTCAAGATGAAGCTTCTCCATACAGCTACGCTGTTACGAACGTGTTTCATCGAGGCTTCTCTTTGAGCAAGCGTTGAGTTTCCATGAATCGCCACTGAAGACACCTTTCAATTTTCAAATCTTACGTCCATAATGCTATTAATTGATATTTAGGAATAGTTTCATTATATACAGGCATCCATTTATGGGTTATTGATTCACTAAGGCATATTTTCATTTACGTTAGGACGATTTTTATATTTCCACAACAACATTCAAACGAATACGTTCGGTTCAAGCGGTTGCCTTGAAGGCTAGCAAGCTGAGGGTAGGGCAGTAGAGCAGGGTTGCCAGATTGGCCATTTTTAAACTCCGTGGCCATGAGAAAATTCACTTGGCCATTTTCACTAATTTTGGGATTGGATTGGCCATTTTTTGAACTTGTGGCGATGGAATATTCCATTTGACCATGTTTTCCGAAATGAAGCGTTAAACGAACCTAGATGCTGCGACGTGATACGTATTATCGAAGATCGAACGAGTCTTCTTCAATCTTGGCGAAACCAATGACCAGGGACAACGAGCACATTTTCCATTTATGAAATTGTCTATAATACGGTGGCATGTGAAAGAAAAGCCTTGAGTAATATATTTGTGAGTTGGGAAGAATTGCTAGCTTACTTCACATGCTGTGAACAATCCGCAGGTAATGACACTCACTTCAAGGTTAGGATCATAAAAGAAAGTGCTACAAGATGTACAGAGTAAACAATTTTTACTTTATATTTGCGACACCTGTTGATAGAGAATTTGAAATGATGAATCTTGCATTTCAGCAGACTAATGCTGATCCCTATGATCTCGCAAAAGAACTGTGCAGACACCGAGATAGCTTGCACCAAATGCTATACAATAAAGCCTGAACCTCTGAAATCTTAGAAAATGTGGATTTTGGAGAAAGTAAACATGTACTCACTTAGTGAAGTTTATAAATCTTCCTGATAAAGACCTAGAACACCATAAAGTTTACTGTGCAAAACTCAGATGCAAAGCTATGCTTGAAGAAGCTTTGAATCAAGTAAGCAAGCGACTCCCTGAAGCAGTAGATGTGTTTAAAGGTATTTTCATTCCAAATCCTACCATTCTTTTGAGCCAAATGGATAGGGGAAGATTTTCAGATCTGTCATTTTTTGATCTAGTTGAAGAATAGTATCGAAAAATAAGCCTAAAAAAAATGAAGGTTATAGCGAAGACAACAGATTTAAAATACATATCTACTAAAATACATATCTACTAAAATATATATCTAAAATATGGATTTAAAATACATATCTAATTTCTTAAAATACATATCTACTAAATCTGTTGTCTTCGCTATAACCTTCATTTTAAAGCTTTGCCGTGTTGTGCAACCTAATCTAATTAACAAAATCAGTCTAGTAGCGTGGAATGGAGAAAAAATATTCTAAGAACCTGAAATTCCTAGAGAAGCGCTTGAATTTTGGACAAGCTGTTTCAAAGCATGAACAATTTATAAAATTATCACACTACGCATTAACATGGCTTATAATGCCCCCAGTATTGTAATATATTCTTGAAATAATTATTTCTCATGTATCATCAATTAAAACAAACCCAGGAATCTATAGCAAATCAAACTCTTCGATTCAATAATTATTGTTAGAATTCGTTCATTTTCAAGTGACAACGACATGTGCTGCCATAATTTCAAAAGTACGCTGGAGAGACTCAGCAGTAATAACCTGTATCACACGACCCAAGAAACAGAATACCTGCAATATCTCGAGGACGTGAACTTGTCATAATATTGTTAATGTCAGTAGCAAGTTTATTAGTATAGTGATTTTTAATTAAACAAATGTCTCTTATTTATACATTATCAAATAAATAAATAAGGTTTTGGTAGGTCTATGTGATTTAAGCAGTAAAAATTTTGGCCAGTTGTTTGGCCATGGGATATTTTGAAATGGCTATTTTGGTCATTTTTCCCCCAAAATGTGGTCATGAGCTAACCGATTTATCAGGCAACCCTGCCTGAGTAGAGCACAGACATCATAGAAGTCAGAAGTGCGTTGTTTAGCAGTCGTCACCCTCGCCCCACCTGGACGCAGGCTGTTATACTCCTGCGTGTATCAGAGTAGGATTCCCAAGTGTAAATCACTCATAAGCCCTCTACGAAAGTTATCAATCCGATGATAATCATATCTGTGCAGAGACGGCCCGAAAAACAGTGAATTATGGCTCTCTCAACTAAGTTTTCATGCTGCATTTTTCTGCACTCTTCGTCACCTGCGGCTACTCTCATAAAGCTGAGTCTCTCTGTCCATTCAGTTCTATCACTTTATTCCCAGATCGTAGTATGAACCAGTAGTATTTGAAAATGTCACGTATGTCAGGTTAGTTCTTTAGTAGTAAATTGTAATCTTCGTCTAAGTGCATTAATTCCCATTTGTTTTGAAAAGAAAAGAGATTGGCGTGAAACGAGTTTGCGTTACCATATAAATAAAATAATGTTTGTTAAATATTTTCATTTCATTAGAGAAAGATTTGTCTAGAGATAAGTTTGGAGCCCCTCATTAATTTGCATTAACAAGGGAGACAAAATTCTCGGATTGGAGGGATTGGCATACCTCCATAAAAATGCACAAAAACTACAGGCAACCCAGAAAATATGAAAATTCAGTGATTACAGATTACAAGAACACAAATCATGACGGTACTCACCTAGTGCAGAGACCCACTTGCAATCCGGAGTCTCCATTCTTCCAAAGCGAAATCCATTTGTTAACGTTAGGGCTTAGTACACACAAATTTATCAATTTTGAAATTATATTAGAGGCAAGACCTACTGCTACGCATTGTATAAAGTTGCTATACAATTCAATTCATCGATAACGTTGGACGAGGACTGACAATAGTTGACACTGATAAACACGCTAACAATTACCAAGCAGTTCTACCCTCATTAAGGACATCCTAATGATTAATAATAATTGGAACTGAATTTGGCCGGCCAAACAAACCCTCTATTAGTTTGACTACACACTGAATACATAACAGGAATGCAGCCTCTCCTACATTTCGTTTCTTCCAACAGTGCGTTTCACAATCATGCCTCCAGGCTGCAAGTTCATTCCACTCGGACATCAGTTAATAATCTCGGGCAACATAGAAAACATCAGCTCATACAACGTGCGTCGATGACTGTGCAATTGATCATTCTGACTCTCCGTGCACCGGCATTTCTTTCCTCCCAACCTGCAACAATTAAACAATTGACCCATTACTTTACCGCAAAATCGTACTCGTTTAGATATTCAGCTTTACTTTAAAGCATTAAACTTTTATCACACTAATCTTGAATTGCACTTTCATTTTAACAAAATCTCTCTCACCCTCCCTGCTTGTCTCCAAATGATGTTAGATTTTTTTTTCTTTGACTGCCACGGTTTTGATTCAATTTTTATTCTGCAAATAGATGGAGAGACTTCTATTAATTTTTACCAATACTTTTCAATTTTTATTGAACATATAGTTCGACGCACGCTATCTCCACCTATGACTATTTGAAAAAAATAAATTTTCAGTCCACACGCACTTTTCCCGCCGTTGTGCACCCTTTCAAAGTTACTGCTCGACTAAGCTCCTCTAAGCTGCATCATGTGCTTGTGGGTATTCCTCGCGTTCCCCTTTTTACACGAACCAATTCTAATTTCAGTATTTCGGAGGTGTTCGCATAAGTCTTCCTCTCGTAAAGGCGTAGCTGTCTTATTGGCTGGGAGAATGTTGTTTCTCTGCCTCCTTTGAAGTTACGGGCCTGAAACATTTTTCCTGTAAATTCGACGCCAAATCTTTTCTTCTATATTTTTTAACGCCTGCGCGTTTGGGCTACCTGCGGTCCTGACATCCTGTCACAACGACCGACCGTTGGCTCGTTGGCTGTATAATTACAAAAACGAAGCGAAATCCGATGTAGTCATTGAAAAAACACAATCTTGTCATTAATTCATTAAATTAACAGCAAAACACAACGCAGGCATTTAAAAAGCACAATCTAGTCATTAATTCATTAAATTAAAATATTTCGTAACAGATTGGTAGCAGCCTAATAAATAATATAGTGGGAAAAGAAAAGAACGTTAGCATGATAAACATGATGAGGACATTGAAAAGTTCCGTCCGACTTTGAAAATCATTAGCAGCGATGAGATAATTTCGAGTGGTACATAACACTAATATTGCATCGGTGGAATAATCCAAATAGAGTCATAACATTGATGACAGCGCAAGTGGGATTGAAGCGTGTCTCTAATTAGTATTCCTCAATCTTGCCGTGATCACGCTCCATCCAACATTTGAGAGTAAATCTTGTTCGAGAACACCGACATGCTTCACACATATTTGCAATAAATGAAGAACAATTAAAAAAAAATATGTGGACATATATACGGCTCATTTGTGATACTCTTGCTACCAGTGCTTCCTCTACATGGCAAATGAAATAAAATGGGAAACTCCGCCTGTGTTGCACCTCAGTGGTGAGCTCAACTTCGATGAACTGCGGGTTTGAGAAGACGAGCTGCGTATAAATGAGACCGAATTGAATTCCAATGAGTTGCACAAATTTTTCGAAAATCAGGCTGCATAACGACGATTCTGGATTCTTTATAATTTAATTGAAAACTGAAAATGTTGTGGTAGTTTAAAGCTGATGCAGGCAGATTTGATGGCAGGATAGTTACTTATAATGAACATAAATGAAATAATCGTTGATGACAGGATTGATAGTAAAATCACGTGCGATGGGTGAAATATTTCAACTATGACGTGCAAAAAACACATAAATTCCTAAATTTCCAACAGTTAACTTCAAAAATGCTTTAAATTGAGTAGATTGCAGAGCAAAACCTTTTTCCGATGCTGGCACAGAACGCAAGACTGCCAGAAGATGCGCGCTTTCCTCCTCCAAGACGCGGCGCGACGGTTTGAGAGCAGCCGTCCGGGCATCAGTTGATGGGCTTGTCACCCGCCTAGACATCGTGACGACAGTTGGAGGAGAGCAATTTTGCGCATGTCCATCGGTTCAGTGGTTTGCTCTCTGGTAAAACTTGAGTGTTTTGAAAATTCCCGTAGACAGCGTCGAATTGCGGCTGCGTTTTCCCTCTGAAAATATTGAATAAATGGTAAATATTTACATTTAACGCTCATGAGTCTGCTGGGACACACAGGGGCAGGGCAAAATAATGGCAACACCTAACATTTTGGAATCATAATCTTGTAACATGTATTAAACAACCAAAGATTGGCATATTTTAATGTTTAATTGTTTATTATTCTAGCTATTTGGTATTTTATTCAAATTACCTGTTTTTTTTACAGATATGTAAAAGAAAAATTAGGTTATAACCTTATAAAAATGACAGACCTCTCTGACTTTTGAAGAGGCACAATTTTTGGTACTCGTATGGCAGGTGCTGGTGTAACAGAAACTGCCCGAATGCTTGACGTTTCAAGAGGTACTGTCTCAAAAGTAATGACTGTCTTTGAAAGAGAAGGAAAAACGTACACGGCAAAGCACAGGTCTGGCCGAAAGTCGAAGTAGTTGTCAGAGAGAGACGGTCTGACTCTAAATCGAATAGTTAGAGAGAGTCGTAAAATCATGGTTCTTGAAATCACTACAGACCTCTATGACCACCTAAAGAACCCAGCTTTCACAAAAACTGTTCGTCGGGCGCTGCACAAATCTGGATTCTACGGAAGAGCTGTGAGTAGAAAACCTCTGCTTTCAGAGAAAAATGTTTAGAACCGTTTAGAGTGGTGTAGAAAGCACCAGTCCGTTGAGCAGTGGAAAAAATGTGTTTTTCTCTGACGAAACATCGTGTACGTTATTTCCGACCTCCGGCCGAGGATACTTTTGGAGACAGGCGAAAGAAGCCTTTGGTCTGAGATTTCTTCTGAGGTTTTATTTCTTAGAAATCCGCCGGGCCAATTTTTTTCTTTTAATTGAAGAATTAACAGCCGTGACTATTAAGGAATATTGGGCGACCAAGTTCATCCTATGGTTCAAGCACTGTTTCCGGAGAGGAACGCCATCTTTCAAGATGATAATGCCCCAATCCACACAGCTCGAATTATTGAAGAATTGCTCGAGGAACATTCTAATGAAGTTGAGCATCTCATCTGGCCACCACAATCTCCAGACCTCAACATCATTGAGCATTTATGGTCTGTTTTAGAGATTCCATTTAGAAAGCGATTTACGCCGCCATCGTCTCTGAAAGAACTAGGAGTGTTTTAACTGGAAAATGGACTAAAATTCCTTTGGAAACAATTCACAGTTTGAATGAATCAATGCCTCGAAGAATAGAGGCTGTAACGGCCTCAAAAGGTGGATCTACACCATATTAAAATATATTTTGTTGATTTTCGACGGTGTTTCCCTTATTTTGCCTAACCCCTCTATATGTGTTCCAACAGAAATTTTCAAAGTCCATAGGGCTACATATGTCCCAGAAACGTGTTCTATTATATCTAAACGGACAGTTATAGGTTCAGCAAATATTGTCGCCACTTTTCTGCCATCAGAGAGCAATAGCACCCAGATGACCCGCTACTGATGACGATATCGTTTTTTTTTAGTTTTTCACAGATTTTTTCTAATTTTTTTTTTAGTTTTTTCAAATTTTTCTTATAGAGCAAAATTATTCATGTAATATAGAGTAAAATTGTTGTAGTAATACTATAAGGAAAATTTGCATTCAAGATTGTTCGAACCTGTTGTTCGTGACTGTCTATTAGGACATAATCATCCCAGTACACGTAACCTAACACGTCTGCTGGGACACCAAATGCTTTAAATTGCTGTAATCCTTATTATATACATGTATAAAATAAATTACTTGTTTTTCGTTTAATCTGTTTCGATGTGAGTAATAGAGCTGAAGAACGTATTTGTACCTGTCTAAATAAACTTCGTGAAAGCCGACTCGAAAGAGTTAAACACTGACGTATGAAATATTTTTCTTTGAAAAAATAGCCACATTTCCAAAATTGATGGACCGCTGCCGTGTGAGGACAGAATTTGACGTTGCCGCCATCAAATCGTGATTTGCTACTGAACGAGCAAACCCCGCATTCGTCATAATGATGTTCAGGTGAGTTTTTCAAAATGATAACTCAAATACCATGCTACAATATTTAAGATTACCAATGTTGGGACTGCTCTAAATCATGTATTATTTGTTTAGTAAAGTTAATTTCGAAGAGAAATTTTAGCAGAATTTTCGTTTATCGTTTATGAGAAAGAAGGCAGAAACAGAACCGAGAGTGTTCTTCCCGTTGTTATTTACTGTCTTTTAAGAAAGGAGTTCATCTATGAAGCCAGAACACCTCGAGATCGCATTAGGACGACAATCTCAGCTGTCATCAGAGAATTTGTCTAGTTGGATCAAGTAGGGGTCTCCCAATAGATTTATAATCATGTTATGGGTGACAATCACAAATGCCATCAATACACTATCAGGGTAGATCAGACGAGATTACAAATCATGACATCGTTTTCATTTTCTAGTGACAATCACAGTTGTCATCACCCCACCATAATGGAGGATCATCCGGGATTTCTAACCGTACCGTCATCTTCATTTTCTGGTGACAATCGCAGTTGTCATCATAGCACCATCAGGGCGGATCAGAAGGAGATTTAGATCAGATTTACGGAGGGCCCGAGTCAACAGAGACAAAATTCTGCAAAGTTGACCACTGCCGTTTTCGCAATGTTATTTCCACACCTGAACATGCATATACTTTGCTCTCGGCTGCAGCGCAAAATGAGACAATTTTAAAGGGATGACAAGGCGTATTAACCGTAGTTGGAAAATAATCTACTTTTTAGTTACATTTCAATTGAAATGAAAAGAATTACATTAAGTGTAGATAATTTCAGTAAATAAGACATTTAACATGATGGAATTAAAAAGAGTAAGAAATGTTATCTCGCATGATTTTAAAGGTGCTTTAGGAAAGATTTTATTTGTACAATTAGTAGTTTTTACATATTTTCTAAATATACTCAAACGAAAATCCCAATCGTTGAAATTATGCCTCCGAGTAAAGAAGAACTGCATTTGCTACCTGTATTACTTGAGATACAAAAATTGGGTTAATTAAGAAATGTATCTCACCGATTAAATATTTCGCCTCATGGGCATCTGATTTTCTAGGCGTAAACTAATGTTCATCGCACAAATTGAGCGTAGCTCTTGCACGTATTCAGACAGTAACGATCCATGGCTGCGACCACAGCTCCCGTCAGTCAATATTTCGAGGAGCGACACACAGCCAAACAAATGTTGAGCTTCATGTAGGTGAGGTTTAAAATATTTGTTCACTCTCAGATAGTAAGCAAAAGGAAAATCACGAACAAAGAAAAAAATTGTTTTCTGAAGATTGCTGGAACTAGATATGTTTATTGAATCAAAAAATTAGAGCACAAAACTATTCATCAAAATAAATGAAGTACAAAATTGTGGTTTAATCGAAGCCTAAATTTTTGAGACCAATTTCATGGTCGTTTTTATAATTTTTCATTTTGAAGCTAATTCAAACAGTCAAAAATATCAAGTTCCACCGGAAATACTAGTGGATTGTCAGGAATTAACGCAATCAATGATGAGTTTTTGAAGATGAATTAAAACGTTTCAAATGAAACTACAAATTACTCATGATTTTTTTTCTCATTTACTGCTCGAGATAGCCATTTCAATGCCTTAGAACTTTAAATTTCTGAAGACTTAATTAAAAGTGTGCAATTTAGAATTGGGAACACGCTAATCGTGGTGATTTGATGCTATAACTCATCACGCGTGAGTATTGCGAGCTGTTGATGTGAATATCATGGAGGAAGATAACCATTAACGTCCGTCAGGATTAAAAATTGCTTTTTTAGTAGTTTTGAAACAACTTAGATTTCATTAATTTCTGTCCGTCATATGCTTAACTTACAGAAGATATGCATGGTTTCACAGCATATGCCCAGTATATTAAAAACCAATGTATCAACATTTCATGTCATACTTTATTGGAAATAAAATGTTTTTCTTTTCTTTCTTTCTTTCGTCAACATCTGGATTGCAGGGCACTAGAGTTTGTTAGCAGAATTTTTGTTTTGTTTGCAGCCCGAATCAACACAAACGCAGTCTAGTTTTCTTCTCACCAATGTGTCCTCAATTTAGCTTCTACTGCTTCAAATAAAATCTGTTCCCATGGTTCGGTTCTAGAACCAGCTTGTGAGATGATGACCACCATAATCAAAGATTTTTCCTCTGCCCAGGTTCATTCCAGGGTCCATTTTGAAGCTCATTCAAGACTTCTTTTAAAGCATTCAATATATAAAGCGAGATCTCGTATTTCGAATATTTCAGTATGTTACAGTATTAGTGTCAGATGCTCATTTTATCTTAAGTACAAGCTCTCACGACTGTAGGACGTACAAATGCCTGTAACTCAAAAATGCTTTTCTGTCGTCCCATAGAGGCGCACCAAGCGTCACCTCACACAAAAAGCTGCAAAAACGAAGGAAGGCAGCAACTCCCGTGGAGAGAAGCACTTCCCATGTCATGCACCGAGTCATCCGATTACTCTCAACACGAAGCCGCAAAATAATGGCTTTAAGAAGACCATATTTTATCTTCTTCCATTCGATCTGCATAGTGGCATTTGACGCTGAAACGGGAATGTCTTGCTTAATTTAGGTCTTTTCATAAATGCTCTCCACGTTTTTCAAATGTTCTTCTCAAACCAATGCAGAAGAATATGTAAGTTCAGACTGACTATAGTACGCTTTGTGATAAATTGTGTATCATTAATATCTTTTCGACTCGTAAACAGCCTTTGCCTCAGGCATCGCTCGTTCATGCGGCCATAAAAGAGGTACCTTTCTCCTTGTCTGTCGTCGCCGTGTTGATCTACGAGGTGATCCGCTGCAGCAAGGATAGGCTCTCTGCGTCGCGGTCCCGTGTTTTCATGCGACTCCGCAGAATTTTTAGTTTAAATCTGGGAGCTGATGAGAACCTCAGCGCTTCTGCATGCCCGTCATAGTTTCATCTAAATGTTTGCAGTGTTTTTAGATTTTCGCTCTAAGAAATAGCATTAGATGTAAATAATTTCAGTAAATGAGACTTTTGAAATGATGGAATTGAAAAGAGTAAAATATGTCATCTCGCATAATTTTAAACGTGCTTTAGGAAAGATGTTGTACGTACAAAAAATAGTTTTCATGTATCTTCTAAATATACGCCACCGAAAATCCCAATCGTTGAAATTATGCATCCGACTAAAGAAGAACAGAATTTGCTACCTGCATTACTTGAGATACAAAAATTAGGTTAATAAAGAAGTGTATCTCACTGATGAACTAATGTTCATTGCCCAAATTGAGCGTAGCTCTTGCACGTATTCAGACAGTAACGATCCATGGCTGCGACCACAGCTCCCGTCAGTCAATATTTCGAGGAGCGACACACAGCCAAACAAATGTTGAGCTTCATGTAGGTGAGGTCTAAAATATTTGCGCACTTTCAGATAGTAAGCGAAAGCAAATTTATGAACAGAGAAAAAAGTATTTTTCCAGAGATTGCTGGAACTGGATATGTTTATTGAATGCGCAAATTAGAGCTCAAAACTATTCATTGAAATAAATGAAGAGCAAAATTGTGGCTATATCACGCAAGACAGGAGTGCAACGTCTGGTGTAAGCGTGAAGTTGGCTGAGAATTGGGGGTTTAATATGGCTGCTTAAAAATGAATCGAAAATACCCATAAAAAAATCGTTCGCCCATTGTCACTGAGTAATTTCGTTTCCGTTGATCTCAAAAGTTTGTTTTTGACTACTTCTAGCACAATCATTTTCGCAATCAACTTGTCGAACAAGGTAAGTCTCCTGAACGAATCATTCATCCTACTAGGTTTTTGATAGCATGCACTTTGTTTTTCGCTTCGTTGAGTTCTCCTTCCTTTTTCAGAATAAAAAATCTGGAAATTAGTAACGGCGACAAGTGAATATTTCATGAACGAAAATATGTTAGCGGAAAAGGATATCTTTATTATCATGAACACGTCTTATACCCCAAAAACGAACACATGAACACTACGCGACAACTGCAGTTTTTATTTTTGAATTGTAACTTATTCATGCTAAGAAATTGAGTTCGTGTCTATTTATTAGGATTAATTGAAGGAAAACATGAGAAGCGGTGAAGCCTGTGTGACAAACTTCCTCATCACACGTTCAGGTATTGAAGTTATGAGAGAATAATTCATGCAATTATTCAATCTACGACCTAACAATACCACTCACGTTCCATAATGTTAACACTTTGACTGCGACTACAAAATATTAAGTTCAAAGCCAAACTAAAATTTAAAGTCAATTGTAGTAAACTATTTTGAAAAACCAAACACGAAATGGATCGTGCCTTCTTTTAGCTTTGATTAAGTATTTATGAAAATTGAGTTTGCAACTACTGGTCGGTCAACAGCATCATGAATATTACCTCCGTGTACCACCGGTGGCGCACGCCGCAGTCAAAGTGTTAAATAAAACGCAAAGAGACCTAACTTTAGGCGACATTTCTTACGACTAAAGAAGAATTGCTTTTAGATTATTGTGGTATTTTAAGATATTCTCAATTAACAATTAAAAATTCATAAGCGTGAAAGGAATAAAGCAAAGTTATAATCTCAACTAAAAACGCATCTGTACCTGAACTTCAAAAAACCAAAGAAAAATACTTTTGTGATGATGCAATGTGAAAACGTTATACAAAAATATGCATCAAACCGGTGTCGATAAGGAATGGCCGTAAATCATGTATTGAAGAAAAAATTTACCATAAAAATTACTTTATTATGAAATTATATCGCTTGGACTTCAGAATCAGACATTGAAATATTGTATTCGGCACCTCTTACTCGATTACAAATATTACTTACCCTTGTACAAACTTCGTAAAAGTTCTTCAGTTCAGATCGTTGACAGCAGGCACTATGAACAAATGACGCGCCGTCTTTGAGGGATTTTAGACGCTATTCTGGTTATGGAAAGAAATGACTATCTCTTGATCTCGACTGAGTCGTGGGCCCAAGACAAGGGAGCTTGGTTTCCAGCCAAACTCCTGCAAATCCATCACGTCAGGAGCCCTAATAGTTCGATTCGTCGAAGCTTAAGCTCTCCATCTGAGGCAAGACATCAAGTAAACAAGACCTCGTCTTAAATCGTGGCCCAACTTCTGAGATTCTCATGCAAATATTTTTGCAGGAATTTGAGACTTGAGTGGGTGCGGGCGGAAAATGATGCGAACTGATTTTGAATTAGACTAGCATTTTCGATCGGAAATTCTAGGGTATGATTTACCGAGTTTCATGAAATTTTCTAACATGTCCAAAAGTATACATCATATCAGACTCGCCCTTCAAAATATTTCTGTTTCTGACGCACAATACATATGTCACAAGAACTTTTGTGCAAAGGCTGATAAAATATACGTGAGCCGACAGTTTTGAACTACATGACTTTATCGAGGTAATGCCAGTGAGATTCAATAAGTTAGCAAGCTAATCGTCAGTGAGTTTGAGAAAAAATTATCAAGTTACAGTTCATACAGTTGCAAAACCAAGTGCTTTAAATACTTTCTCTCCCATTGTAAAGAATTATTTACTGCTCCAAGTTACAAATACAACCTAAATGTTTTCGCAGTTGAATATTCAGCCGGTTTTTTTCCAAAATACACAAAACTTTTTGAAGAAAGATATCCTTTCTTGCTCGTAAGCCCTTGAAGGATGTCGGTGAGATACAAACAGGCTAAGACGTTACTGTGTAGGAGGTAAGTCCTGAATATTGGTGAGTTGGACAGCTTCTGTTTGATGTAATAAATCTTTATTTGAAAATCTTGACAAATCGGAATAGTTACTTTGTTCGCTGCTGTTTGTCGCAAAACGTCCTTGCACTATACCCTTGGATCCTCTTATTTTCATGATCAAATTGCGACGCATTGCGTAAGAAATTTTAAGGTCTTATTTTTCAATCATAGAAAGCAACCATTATTCACAATAATTATCTCACCTCTCCAATTTTTCTCAGTTTGATACAGACCATGCAATTGTGTAAAGATAAATTATAATTAAGCTCACCAGCCGAGAACTTGACCCTTGTGCTCAAGAGGGTCGATGGGTCAATGGGTGGGACAGCACAATCTGCCTCGTTACTTCATTTACTGAGGACCGGCACCACTCGGATGTAGCCAGCACCATATTTATAAGAGCGAGAGCCATTTATAACGTCAAGTAAGAGAAAAAGAACTCTCCCACGAGGGATTGAATTCTTTCAGAAGAAGGTCTGATGTTGCGTTTCAGTTTTAGCAGTAGCCGGGTGTGTGAAGTATCTAGGAGGGTGATGTGGGTGAGGAGGGTGATGTGGGTGAGAAGGGTGATGTGGGTGATGTGGGTGAGGAGGGTGATGTGGGTGAGAAGGGTGATGTGGGTGAGGAGGGTGATGTGGGTGAGGGTTATAATTACAAAGATAGGTCACTGTGGGAGACCACAAACAGTTGTGTGACGCGCCTATAAAATTAAGGTAATTATTGAAGTTTAGATGAAATTACCGTAACTTCGAGTAGCAGTTACTGTTTTACGATGTTTTAGCTACACAGCGTCAAGGTAGGTAAAAGTTTTCGCGCCAACAACGTGACGGGATTTTAAGATTAGAATTTATGGAAGCGGCTCATGAGATTAGCAACATACATGATTTGCTAGATATGCGCATACAATAATTTTGAGGCATCAAGTGAAGTTCCCAATAATGCGTCAAATAGCTCATGTAATATTTTTCTGAAGTAGAGTGAGAATTCGGCATTTCACTCCTCCCATTTAAGACTGAAATTTGGCGTAGGGTTTAGTCTACTGTGGCATCCTCAGTAGAGATTATACCCGACAAGTTTGCTTCTTAAACTATTGAAGAAAAGAAATATATTCAGATGGTAATGACCGATAAACTGATGTTTAAATGAGTGTAAATTAAGTGAACATAAAATGGCAACCATAAATGGTCGATGTGCCCTCAAGTTATGGTTAACCTGACGACAAAAATTGTCAAACATCCAATTCAAGTAATTCGGTTACCCGGAGTGAAGTCGCGATGAAACGTACTTTACACATCGCTAAATATGTGCCAATGCAAACATGTGCTGTATCACGTCAAAAATTGTGTGCGCGCCTTGACCATGGCTGCATGGGCCAAAGTGGCCTTTAATTCCCTCTAATCCTCGCATACACAAGCACCTCAACCTCGAAATCGTCGTAAGCGTTTGACAAACAGTTGAAACAAAAAATTGATCGCCAACGGGGCCCCATTAATCACTTAAAGCTTCCGTTCGAAAAGTATCAATTCCTAAATCCAGTATTTTTAGCAGCTTTCATCGGCAGTGTCCTCCCTAAAAGTCCTAGCCAAAACAATCAAGCGTGTTACCATATATTTATGCGAATTTTGCATGCAATATAAACATGATCCATCATAACTTCTCTCCTTGAGTTCTCCACTGAATTACAATTTCATTTGATTATCAACTTGGTAAGAAATACTGTGAATAACACACACTGCACGTTTATATCGTAAATTTTAGTTTACACGTCGGACTCGAATAAAAATTTAACTAAGTCCGAACGAACATCGAAAGTTGGCACGATTGAAGTTCCAGAGTGACCTAGTTCTTAAAGATCTTCCAAGTCTTGACTCCTCGCTTCAGGCGCTTCTAGTTCACTAGCAGAGAAAATGTCGAAAATTGACGAGAAGCGCTCTGGTGCCCACATCTCTGCACCAGCCAGCAACAAAATTAAGCAACGGTCTCTCTCGGAGGATTTTGTAATTAAGTAGTTAAGTATTAAGTGAGCAACAGCCTCTCTCGGAGGACTGTATGATTAAGTAGTTAAGTAGTAAGTAGGTAACAGCCTTTCTCGGAGGACTGTATGATTAAGTAGTTAAGTAGGTTACAGCCTCTCTCGGAAGACTGTATAAATGAGAAATTAAGTAGGTAACAACCTCCCTCAAAGGACTAATGGAATCTCAAGTTGCTGGGCTTGTACATTAAATTACTATTAGCTCCCAAGCAGTACAGAACCACGGAACAGGAAAGGAAAGTATAGCTTCAGAGTGAAGAAAGTACGAGAGAGGAACAGAGACATTCCATGTACGCACTCGGGGTGGCCAGTGAGCCGCGTTATCAGCCCTGACTGAGCTTCTTCGCAACTCTTGGTAACTGCTACAAATGTTTCAATACTTCCTGTAAAGGCTAGGCCTCTCGTTAATTTGCATTAACAAGAGAATCTAGGAACTGAGGAATAGCGGTCATCCAAAAGAACATGCATAATAATGAAATGAAATGAAATGAAACATGAATACACTGCATGTACGACAAAACTACACAGAAACCGTAAAATTATGTTATTACGGGTACTCACCAAGTTTGATGACAACCGACTTATTTCTTTAATTTTTTTTGCCAGTTTTCATTCCGATCTCCTCGATCCAAAGCCTGTTTTCTAATTAGCTAGGTATAGCAACATTCAAATTTGTCTAATTAGCTAGGAATTTGTCAAACATTCAAATTTGTTTGCCAGACATTTACACCCTAATACGAGACCATGAATAGGAGAATGCACATTAGCATTTCTGCGCGCAAAAAAAATACAACACCATTGAGGAGCTACTAATTGGCGCACTAAAAATTAATGCACAATAAATGAAATCCCAACAAATAATACTAATACGCTTAATAAATGGTGTGCCAACAATTTATCTTAATATCCTATTAATTGACACAAGCAATCGCTTCTAATAATTGACCGGTAAATTTTTTCCCAAACAACAACGATGAAATATTGTCAAGAACATGAATGCCTCATCTACGCAGCTTACATCGCGCATTTGTTCAACCGCCGCATACATCCGTGCACCAGACATAAACGTTCGCTTCGCGCTCACGATACCAGGTCTCAACTGCTTGACAGCACGTCACAACACAGATATGTACTGCTCTTCGTATTAGGTAGGCATCAATTCATATGTTCGATTTACCAGAGTTATGAAATATCTTATACCCATTGAAAAACACAAAGGCAGTCGGACATGGTGGTATGAGCCTTCAATATCTCAAAGACAGCTTCCCATTGACAGCACCATTGATTCGTTTGACGATTAAAACATCAATAACAACTAATAAGTTCCGCAACCAATAGAAACACTCCATAATCAGACCACTGCATAAAACTGGTAACAGAAATGCAGCATCAAATTACAGTTCACAAGTCTTTTACCTGCCCTGTACAAAATATTGAAGAAAGTGATAACAAATCAACTGTCATCTCACTTGGACGAGTCAAACTCACTTAATCGAAATCAGTATGCCTATAGGAGGGACACTAGCACTCAAGATGCTCTGCTTAATTTCATTGAAAAAATATCCAGTGATATCGATTAAAAAATGTAACACTCTTGCTGCTACTCGATCTCTCCAAAGCCTCCGACAGCGTCGAGCATGAGCGACTTCTACTTAAATTATTGAACTTAGGAGTTGATACGCGATGGTTTAAAAGCTACTTATCAAATCGGTCTCATGCAGTCCTCTAAGAAAACAAGTTGTCTCCATTCATTCAAAACAATTTAAGTATTCCTCAAGGATTCATTCTTGGCCCTCTATTGTGTTCTATTTTCATTAACGATTGTGCATAACATAATTGAAAGTATTGCCGCACGTCGTCGTAACTGCATCATGCAATTTCCTCGGCCGACTTAAACCTCTCATGCTTACGTTGAAGCTTTCCTGTTCAAGTAGACTACGAAATATGTGAGTTAACAAACGATGTTCGGCAAGTATAGATTATCAAAATGCTGCTGATACAGCCTAGCAGAAAGTCTGTCATTGCTGTTGGCTGCGCTGTAAGCCATATGCAAATCCACTATTTCTTCATTTAGCAAACGTGCCATGGTGTCAACACCATGTCGCTGCGTAAACTAATTCTTAGACACTAAGTACTCGAGTGTTTTCAGACTGTTTACATTTCGGAGACACGAAAATGTCACAAGCTGATCCTTAAATGTGAAACTTTGAGCCTCAGAATCTTGAAAACTAAAGGCTCTTCAAAAACTCGGCATTTGGAAGGAATGGAAGGAAATATTCATTTTGCAGGCCCCTGCCTACTACCAAAGCTTGTGCGGTTCGTATCTCAACATCCTGCTCTCTTCTCAAATCTCACCAGCAGTCGAGTAAATGTCTTGAAGTCGCTGGTGTATGATTTGAGAGAAATCTGAATTAAATTTGAACTCGTTGACAATTTTCACCCAAGTTTTATCGGCAGATTTGAAAAAAATTCAATGATGCTATTAATAATTTCCTTTTGAAATTCGGGAACGATGCTGACAGATTCCGTTAGCTAAAAATTGGTATTCCCGTTGGGCCGTAGAAATCAAGTACCTCAGCTGTGTCAGCTCGAACTCTGTTACAATCCCCAGCTTCATGAAAACCTGTCAATAAACTGCTTCCAAAGGCAATGAAATTTCCATTGTAATATATACTATATAACCGTCTCTACTACCATTTTAAAATGGATCTGTTATTTCCGCATCAGACCCAGCCTGTAAAGAATTCCAAATTCCCTGTATTTCATTCGAAGAAAGGCAGTGCCAAACCTTGGTCTCAGCAGTTGCGGCTTCTTGAAAAGCTGCCAATCGACAGCATAGAGGGTCTGGCGACGGTCTGTTAATAAAGCATCAGCATCACGGGGGCGGGCTGCCATTAAGTGCCTCCTCAAATGTCCCCGTCCTTTATTTGGCCCCGTCCTTTGGAGGAGGCGTGCGACTCCGAGAAGGTTGGGTTCTAAGAGGCTTCTCTGTTTACTAACGCTTGTGAGGCGCTGTGTCGACACAATTATTGGTTGAACTTTCTTCGTTTCATGTAGGTTGAGAATTACTTAATGCTTGTTACTTTCAGGTGCTCGTGCAGTCGGTATAGCAATACACTTACTTTTTCCGTGAAATCTGTCATGTGATGTGCTCACTTTGTGAAATCTGTCAAGTTATGTGTTTTTTTGTAAGCTCAACTGTAAGAATTTTTCACACAATACTACTAAATTAAGGGTTAGTTTATCCTGAAACTCTTATTAAACTGTTCGACAACATAACAGCGACGTGAAGATCATGAATTCCTTTTCATTTATGAACCAAAGAAGCATATTGTTATTATATTTTAATGCTGATAGATTGGTCGTGACATTGTACACACCGTTTTCGAGACTTTCAATCATTGAGCTATGCTAAAAATTCTGTGAGCTCAGATTATGACCTTAACGAAGGACAGATACTCAAGAAATGAAATACAGAGAACATTGGTGGCTGTGCAGATTTCGGCCACTTGTGAAGCTCATAAACGGGCGAGCAGTCTCGCTTTTAGGACGGCAGATTCAGATGGTTTTTGAGGGAAGCTGGGAAATTGAGGGATTGAAGGTAGGAGACCCGCATTGGGGGATGTGGAAAGCCTCCGCATAGCTTGGGGGTGTTATCGGAGGAGTGATTCGATGAAAAGTCTTAGTAGAGACTTTGTAGGATGTTGAAGTCAACTGAAGCGCAAATATGGATAGTAAATCAGAGTAATAGGTGTGATGAGGGTATTTTGATATGTACGCGGAGAATTTAGTAACTCACTCGAGGGTACCAAGCAGTAAGCGGAATGAAGGGCTGTGACACGTGGCCTACTCGGGAACGCACACAAGCTAGCCAATCGGAGCTTGAGAAATTTGCGGGAGAAGAGTCGGGCGCTGTCCAGTAGGAAAAAGGGACAGCGACATTTATAAGCGCGATGTTCGGAGATGATCGGTCTTGTTACGCAGGCTCTTGATGGAGTGGTAGCACGTGAACGTACACCAAACGATGAGATGTAAGACCAGAATTCATCTGAATGAGGAGGTACGTAATTAATTAACTCATTGTGAGGGTTAATTCGGGGAGCGAATCGATGGAAAAATTTTGTATTATGAGATCTGGGGATATATTGAGAATTACAATGTATGAGCAAAGCCGGTTAGAATTAGCGACGCCATTTTGAATCAGTTGAAAGTTGGGGGCTTCGTTCAAACTATTAATTAATTCAGTGCTTTGTTTGTTTCATGAGGGAACCAATTATGCTTTTTCAGTCGTATCTCAATAAAAAAATAGGGATTTAAAGCGTTGAATTTTGTTCAATTTCTTTTCAACTCTATTGATTTGCCGGGGATTAAATCATGCGAGTTTGTTTGAAACTTTCTCAATGAACCAGCAAATTACAGGGGATTAAATCTTGAGGAATGTATATTGAAAGCAACATATTGTCCCCTGGCGGGAGGGTCACTCGCCCGTTCGTACACGAAGTTTTCTCATCGGGAGATTGGGCTTAACGGCCAACGCAAACTTCGTGGTGCAAAGCAGAGTCACGGGCGAGAAACCTAAGAGTGTGATAAATTGAGAGGGCAAGATGATGGCGAGTAATTGAAGCTCACCTCTAGACCGAGGGAAGAGGTCGAATGTTCAACGACAAGACAAGAGTTAGACAAGTTTTAACTATCAAATATTGGGGCTTGTTTTTTCAGATCAAGCCAGAAATATGGCAGTTCGAAGTTCGAGCAAGCCAATAAATTTGACGTTTTCATACAGTGCGGTGTAAAAACGACTAGGAACCAAAATACGTCCGAAAGGGCAAGGCTCTGGAAGTAGCAGTCAGTACACAGAGCGAGAACCAAGGCCACCTACATAAGGAGTGCTGGTGTTCGATTTTATAAGGTGCCGGATGCATAACTGTATGTGGGTCTCAGCATTGTCAGTGAATTTGCATTTTCGCATGTGTTCCTATTTGTCAATTTCATGCTTTGTTGTCACCATGATAAGGTCGTGCTTCACCCCATTACCATTGCATCGTGCCATTTTTGTGAGCCATTTAAATCTTGATACTATTTTCATGTGTGCCTTCAACTTCAAATAAATTATCAATCGTACAGTAGTCGTTATTTTCCCATGTTGATCAAGTTAGTGCATTATGCGTAGAATACTCCCTGTATCTATGGTCATCTGTCTTTCATTTCCTCTTGCTGTGTAGCTTTCATCTCTAATTTTCCTTTCTTTCTATCCAGGAAGTTTAAATTCCTCCTACGAGGACGTCAAAAGCGCGGAAGCGCCTAGTACGTTTTGTGACACTGGATTTATTACAGATTTGAATAGCTATCATCCTCTTCGTTGATATGATTTCAATTCATATAAAACCTGAGCTTCCCTAAGAAAGTAAAATCCGAAATGAAAACTCAGAGACGCAGGCACACAAAATTGAAGACATTTTGGAAGAAAAATTATACAAATGTGCAAAATTCTACATGGTAATGTAAACTCTATTAAATTAAATTTTAAATGTTGATATCTGGGGTTGACACTTGCCGGCATATTTCGCAATTTGTATTTCAGTTAAGACGTGACCGCAGCTGATCTCAGTACGCAACAAGTTTGAGCGTCAGATTCCTCATTAACTCGCCACTGTTCACTTCATCTGACCTGCAGAGCTGTGCAAGCGTGATTAGGCAACGTCTTGTGACGTATTCTGTTACACTGCGGCCCAGGTGCGCGCGCTGTGCTAGTATACCGTGGTGGTTACTTCTATTTTGCGCACTTGGAGGTCATCACCGCCTCTGTTGGCTGCCTGTCCTTAGGGACCCTTGGACGTGAGGGAGCGTCTCGGACCGCCGCATTGATGCCCGGACTGCGTGAGCGTGGAGTGTGCCAGGAACACCTGCGCTGTATCTATTGTGAACTTGTTTTTTTTCTAGTCCTCTGAGAAAAGGATTGATTAGGATTTATAATGATTCTAAGCCTAATGTGCATATTTGTTAAAACTGAAAATTTAGATTAATAACTATTACCACAGATGCAAATTAGTGTGAATTGTTTATCTTCAGGCATGGGAGTGCGTGCTGGATGGGAGATACCTGGAGGAAGGAGTCGGAGTAGTCTCTATTTCATAATAAAACTCTTTGGAGCCCTTGACTTTCCATTATCTCTCATTTTTCTGCGTAAAAAATACATGACATCATGAATGTAGGTAAACGGTTCCCAGTGATCTTCGGAGCAACCTTACGAGGCAACAAATCTAATACGAGGGTGTAAACCTAGGCCATTCACGGCTACCATGATCATTCCTTGATCAAAATTAGTTTTGCTGGGATAAAAATCAATGACTCCCATACCTTCTCAAAGCTGCAAATCAGGAACAACAACTCGAAGAGACAAAGCGACTGCTCCACGCAGGGTGCCAGCTACAAGTGTCAAAACTGTGAGCATGGCGACGATTTCCGACTCTATCTGGTGACGTGCTATCTTTGTGAGCAGTATCAAATGGCGGGAGATGTGCTAAGTGTTGTGATCTCTTTGCTGGATGAAAGTGATGTGCTCCATGTGTGAAATTTGGCGAGCGATGAGCTTATTTGAGATGTTCCGAGTAACGTGTTTTTTCACTTTTTGTGAGATATATCGAAAACGTATTCTTTCTGTGAAATGCGTCAAGGGAATGCGTTAAGCTTATGGCTTTCTTAGTGAGAAGTGTCATGTGATGCGCTTGCTTTCCGAGATAAATGTCAGATGACGTGCTTTTTTTGTAATATGCGTCAATTAAAGAGCTCAAATTGAGAGATGTGTCTTGTGATGTGCCTTCTGAATGAGTTGGATCAAGTGATATACTCTCTTTGTGAGATGTGTCAAGGGATATGTTCTTTTTCTGAGATCTGTCAAGTGATGTGTCCTTTTTGAGATTTGTCATGTGATGAATTCTCTTTCGATATCTGTCGCGTGATGCGTTCATTTGTGAAGTGGGTGGAATGATGTGCTCGCTTTTGAGATGTTTCACGTGACGTGTTTAAATTTCCACGTGAAATGCGTCAAGGGATGTGCTTGCTTTGACAGTCTGTAAAGAGATGTGCTCCCTCTGTAAAGTTGAGTATGCAGACCGGGGGAAAGCGTCATGGCGTCCTGGTGTTAGTTATAAGGCATTTGAAAAACCGATGTACAAGGTGATATGTATCAGGCTTGATTTGGAAATAAAGCATCCTTAGATGCCGATGTTTGTTGCTGTTATCTCGGGAGGTTTAAATTTCTCCTTCGAGGCCGAACTCTCTCTATTCTCTTAAGAGAGACGCAAGTCCCGTGACATATCCCTCAAAGATAGCCAAACATTTGACACATCTCACAAAAAGAGCACATCACTTGACACATACAGACAAACCAAGCACTTGACGGATCTCATCATAAAAAAGAGCACATCACTTGACACATCTCACAAAAAGAGTACATCACTTGACACATACAAACAAACCAAGCACTTGACGGATCTCATCATAAAAAAGAGCACATCACTTGACACATCTCACAAAAAGAGCACATCACTTGACACATACAGACAAACCAAGCACTTGACGGATCTCATCATAAAAAAGAGCACATCACTTGACACATCTCACAAAAAAAACATGGAGCAGAAGCGCCGTCTGAAGAATCGTTTTCCACTTTAACATAAAACGATCGTGTCGTAATAA
>JACJUY010001586.1:4613-51081 GCA_014220935.1 Platorchestia sp. MABIK
AAGAAGAAATCCGGGAGACAGAGATAGAAATATTAAAACCAGTAGGTCAGTACATAAAAAATACTAGTAAACTATAACTCGCGATTATCACTAACAGCTTGCAACAGCGAGTGGAATGAGAGTATGGTCTTCCAAGAGTGTTGCCGTATGAGCTTCCGTTTACGACGGACAAGATGACCAATTTTACTGTATGTTGTTGAACTTTAAGGAAAAACTCGACAAAACCTGAAGCTAGTTTTCCTACCACCATCTTGCTCTTTGCGAGTGCGTAAATATTTGTGGACCTTAATATACGCCCCAGCCCAGATAGCGACAGCTCTCACGATTCTGCTCTGGGCTTGATTTGCAGACCGTGAAGCCTGGTTACATTTTTTGTGAGTTGTTTTTCTTGAGGTCCAAAATTTATAACATGCTGCTTTTATCATTCTGTTCCAAATTTCAAAATAATAAGAATTATGTGAAAAATCTGGTTGAGCAATCGTGCCGTCTCCACACACTTTTGAGGTGTACGTTGTATAACAAAGAATATCTCTGAAAAATGTTATAAAAGGCATTTTCTGCATGTGCGGCCCATCTTTGTTGACTTACTAGGCCCCTAACGACCGTTCTCGAGCTGATCTCGTTCGATGGCACTGAGCGGAACGTTTCTAGTTTGTCGTGATAGCGCGTTGGACGCGGAATTGTATGGTATAGTTCATAATATCTCCCGTCGAGAGGCCATTATTTTATTGAAACACGGCACCGGGATTGCGATGGCTGCTGGACACGCAAGAAAAGCCTCGTCAAATTATTGTGTCTCTTGCATTTTGTTCCTCCAGTGATACTCGTGATGCGATTTTATTTACGCTGTCTGCATGAAGTTGATTTGTTCTAGTTCCTGGAAATTAGGTTTTCGTAGTTTTTTCCGAGCAGCGACTGATGCAGTGCATTATTTGCTCTCACACTGACATGCTATGTGATTTTACAATGTTCGCTGCAACTTGCTGTAACTTGACATTTCTTCGAGGCTAATCAATCCGCAGAGTCAAAAATGCTCTCAGTTTATGAGTTTAGAAATTTTCAAGAATGATAATTTATTCAAGTTCGTAAATGAAATTTGTCCGCCGTACTTGATGACTATTAGTTTGGACTCTGATGCATGGATTCTTGGACATTTTTTGAGTCTGATATGCACACATAATTTGAGGCTCATTGTGATGCTCAAATACACGCACTGAAGGTTATCTATGTTCTAAACTTACCTTGAAAGATGCTAGCACATTGGGACGAGAATTGGTGTTTTAGGAAATTGTCTCAACGTTGAGCGTTTGAGAGGAGAGCACGATACGCCTTTCCTGGCTAGGCCTAAGAAAAATCTTTTAATGGTCTTGAGGAATCTGTGTTAGTCTCTTAAGAGACACTTATAAGATTCGGCACATCCTTGCGTCTTCTTGTAGTGCGAAGGAAATCTTCAGATACTTGGTAAAATTTTAATGCGTTCCTCGCGTTCAATGTAAGGAATTGGGAAAGAGGAAGTTTCTATTTTTACAAGCATTTATGATTGTGATTTTTTGTCTTTAATATGACCTAGTAATTGTATCACCCTTCTTACGAATTCAATTGAACGATCAGTAAGAAGCACTCAAGTACGCTCTCTTTGCTCTTTCATTCGCATCAATTGTCAGACACGAAACATGCGTATGCGGGTTGTGGTTCTTGCAATATAATTTGATCTTGATCCGGTACTGTTTTTAGGACGATATTTCGTGTTGTATTTCTTTGCGTTGAAGGGTAGGGGGGGCTTGAGGATTTTAGGATAATCACCCAGCATGCCATGTGCTCTTTTGGACCATGGAGACTTTAGTTCTTTTTTGTATAGGGGACACCCAAGTCTGTCTTTGGTGTGTTTCGTTCGAGTCATTGAGATTTGACGCTCAAAGAAAGTGTTCTGACCAATTTACTTGAAAGTCAACATTATTCGTGAGTAAACATTAGTTTAATTTCAGACTTAGGAAAACTTTATTGATTTTCTCATGCGGTTTTCTGGTGTAGGCACCGACATTACGATTCTAGGTCAACTTCTTCTAGTCTTTATCTTCTTTATTGTTATTTGGAGGCCACTTTCATATCTTTTGGTGTCACTCAAGTCTGGGTCGCCCGGGTTCTTTTGAATGATTGTTTTTTAGCGGTCATATTTTCAATTTTTGTGAATTTCTTATCAAAGGTACGACTAAAGAAAAGCGCGGTGCAGTGACGTCGTGCTTCGAGTAAAAACTCAAAACGCAGCCAACAGTTCTTCTTGAAATGTGATTTTCGAATGGTAGCAGATATTCCTAGCTTTCATAATCGAAGACTTCTGTATTCAGTCAAATGAGGTTTGAAATTGACCAGCAAATTGATGTGTTCGTTTTTACTCACGTGAGCGACTTAGTGGCTTGTGTAAGATGCAGTGGCTGTAAATGCACAGGACAAGTTCTTGTGTCGTGGCTATATGAAGGTGCAACTCTCATCGGATCATCATTGCTTGGCAGGTCTCTCTTTCTCTTCCTAATCCGTAGTCCCTAGTCTTGACCTGACACATCGAGATCCCACGCCGCATCATCACTACACGCAATCAGGGACCAAATTTACTACCCTTCAATTATGGGTATTCCTTATTGCAAGAAATTGAGGGAGCTAAGCAAAAATGTTCTCAACAATGTGTAGAGAATGCGCATTCGTGTTTGGCTAAGAGAATTGTAATTATGACTCAATAACTTTTCAGTTCATGTCATTGGTTCCACTCGATTGAGAAATATGGTAGTTGAAGCGATACGTATATGTTGTGGGCTTGAACATTTTAGTTTATCATCTTGGCTTGGTTGGAATGCTAAGCATGATTAACAACCTGACATGTTTTCGTTGCATTCGTTTTTTTGTTGTTGTTGTGCTCGCTTTTGGAATTGTAAATGGAGAAATTATTGTTGTTGGTAAATTTTTTCGTGAGAAGTTACGTTCTACATCAGTGTAAAATATTTCATAATCGGGTTTTGATAAAAAAAATGGTGGATAGAGGAGCATTTAGTTTCTATTTGGGAGATGCTTTGCATTACCCGCCACTCCTGTATCCGGTAAAGCCAAGTGGCAAGCGCTCCGAGCTACAATATCTGTGTAGCAGCTGGGAGTGCCGTTTGCTGCTCAGCATACGTGTTCTGAAGCCATACGACTGATGTATTTGACATTCCTGGTCCTGCTGTAAAATTAGTCGACTTCAGCATCACACGAACTAGCTTTTGGTTCTTCGTGACCGTTCTTTGACCTGCTGCGTGTATTTTGTTGTCCATCTTCGTTATCCTGCTTTGAAGGCTTCGATCTCATTTTAGAGGTTGTTTCCGATGGAAGCTGATGAGATCTTTTGTGTTTTCTGCGCTTCATTTTATAGTATGGTTTGTTTACATTTAAATTGCCTACGCATGTCAGGCTTACTGCGAATCATCTGAATTAGGCGCTCCTCGGAAATAGGATTCGTGAGGTCGCTCTCAGTAGAGTTTGCGACGTTCTATATTTGTGTGCGCAACTTGTTGGTTTCGTGTCCTGCCTAGCAACCGGACAGCTGATTGAATTGTGACGTTTAGATTGAAGGGGAGAGAAAATAAGTTTTGAGTTATTTCTTGGGGTTGGATAGCATTGCCTAATTCCCTCATTCCATTCCTTATGGGACATATAACTATAACTTAAAGTAGCCTATGTCTAATGCGGGATATCCCTCAAAAGAGTTACTCTTGCTTTATATCATAATAGGGTTTCTTTTAAGGAGACATGTTTTTATTGGACTGTAGCTGTTAGTTGCAGTTTTTATTGAATTTCATTGCCAGAGTTGCGTTGGTCTCTGGAAATATGTTCTTGGTACCTCGCAGTTGAAGTTAAACAGCATAACTCAAATGCTGTTCCTACGAATAAACGTTGATGATGGGAATGGTTGAAGAAGTTAGGAGAACTGTTCATTACAAGAAGTGAACAGGCTCGTACATTGCATTCTTTGATTGATGATCGTCTGTCATTGTCTGTTGGCCTGCTAATGCTGAGGCAAAAACAACTTAGCGCCGAAATGGAACGTTGCTGTTGTATGTGGTGCATCCATGGAATGTGAAATCACTGAGCTATGCCTCCATCCAGGTCTTACGGAAACGAGTCACTGGATGACATTTTTTGTGTAGTTTGAGTGACCTATCTATCTTTAGTCAGCCAACAAATCCAGTCGAAATCTAACGATTTATTTAATTGTAAAGCTTTCACGTACAAATTGCTTCTTAGTATCTTTTTCCATGCGATGTATGATGCAAAGTATTCTACTTACGAATTCAACGACGATAGATGTTAAGAGTCGTACATGGACGTCATTCATGGTCTCTGTTGTGGAGTAGTAATGATGTAATATATGAGATGGGCCGAAGCGCCACCGTTGGCCATTCTCAGTCAGTTTAAAATTTTCCGTCAATAAAATTGGTTTCGTGCCGGATCCGGTACCAGTATCGGCTGATAATGCTTATGGGTCTCGGTCTCATTAGAATTGACACGTTAATTAATATCCTCTGGTAGTGGCAATTGAAGAATTTCTACATCGTACTCTACATGGATGATTCATTTGCTTGCCATTGATATCATTGAATATGTCATAGAGACGTTTACGGTTACCCGTGATATTTTGGGCTTGTTTTTACTTGCCTCGTGCTGCACGCTACACCGGTAGCTGTCTTTGGCAGTGAGCGAAGCTGTTGTGTCGATGCGGCCGACGGGAGGCCGACACTAATGGGCTGCTCGTAATGCGCCTCTTATTTCTTCCTTCCCTCGCTGGGCGCCCCTGTGCTTATTGCCAGCGCCTATGGCTGGTGTTCTGCGGTGTGCACCCTGTGCTTACTGCCAGCGCCTATGGCTGGTGTTCTGCGGTGTGCACCCTGTGCTTATTGCCAGCGCCTATGGCTGGTGTTCTGCGGTGTGCACCCTGTGCTTATTGCCAGCGCCAATGGCTGGTGTTCTGCGGTGTGCACCCTGTGCTTATTGCCAGCGCTTATGGCTGGTGTTCTGCGGTGTGCACCCTGTGCTTACTGCCAGCGCCTTTGGCTGGTGTTCTGCGGTGTGCACCCTGTGCTTATTGCCAGCGCCTATGGCTGGTGTTCTGCGGTGTGCGCCCTGTGCTTATTGCCAGCGCCTATGGCTGGTGTTCTGCGGTGTGCATCCTGTGCTTACTGCCAGCGCCTATGGCTGGTGTTCTGCGGTGTGCACCCTGTGCTTATTGCCAGCGCCTATGGCTGGTGTTCTGCAGTGCGTACCAGCATCCATGAGCCAGAGGTCGAACTCGGTTGCATTAGGGCAGCGATTATCAACCTTTCCAAGATGTCAAAAGAACTACTTTTTTATTTCAGAGTGATGTCTTTTCCTGAAGCTGAGTACCCCACAACGTCGAATGTTTGTTTCTGATTTAATCGGAAATGGAGTATCGTCCGGTGATTACACTTGAACACAATGTGTCCTTCAGTTAAGAGTGTCGCGCGCAGGCATGCGCATCGATGCGCGAAATAGTCGCAGGTTGCACATTAAAAATTTTAACGACTAAGGCTGTGAGCAAGTGGTTTAACCGTGTTCGTTGTATAATTTTGATTGCATGGGCTGAGATAGCTCAAGCACGAATCAAGATAATGTTTGTATCCTATTCAGACTCTTTGCAGACAAAATTTATTCTCAAAGCCATGGGAAGTTGAATTTCCACCAGTTTGGACAACGTTTTTCGTGATAAGACCTCGAAGGATATTTTCTTCATGTAATGTTCGTTTCATTTTGTGTATGGATGGTAATCATCTGTTGAAGATGGTGCTGCTTATATTCTAAGACAGAACCCGTCCGTCGATGTCGGTTAACCCCGTGCTCTCCGTTGCGACAGGGACCGATTGTAAACCCCCGCCAGTTGTGTTTCAACCCGAGTTCAAACCTCCTCGTGCTCACCTGTTCTTGCTTAAGCTGAGAATGGGGCGCTAGTCTATGATCCTTAGTCATTTCCTCGTTAGGCTTTTTTAACTCTATGCAATCTCTTCGAACTGCGACGCGATTATTTTGATGTGAAGTTATAATAACTCTAGATGTAGCTGTGCTGATGGAAAATCAAATTACATAATAACATAATTCTTTAGGTTTTAGATTTTGGATTGGTAGTGAAAATTCTTTCTCAGTTACCCGTCTGAGATACAGATTGACGATGTATCTGCTGAAGCTATAGATAAAAGTTAAATTTTTCTTAAAATGATAAAAATTCAATTTTCTTTAAGATACAACGATGAAAAACTTACTTCCTTCTTTCAATCTCGTCAACGAAATTAGTAAAAAATATTGTAGCTGAACTTCAGTAAATTACGCTATCTGTCTTGTCTTGCGGCGTTGCACGACAGCAACCGACGCTTAGGTTGACATTTTTAAGGGTCCCATTAAGCTCTCTTCTCTCGTCTGCTCTGGGAATCAATTACCTTTAACTTATTTTGCGAATTTTCTAGCGCGACTTCAAACAGCGCCGGCCATCTCTTGACTCTCGGTTCTTGAATTATTGAGTATTTGCTTCCCCCTGAGGTTTCGAAGAATGAAGCATAGACAATCTTTGTTGGTAAAGTTCTTCGAAAAGAACAACTATTTAGGTAGGCAGTAAGTAAACGAAAAGTGCCGTTCTCTATTTCAGTATCGTTTGGGTTCTTGCACGAACTGCAGGATTTTTTTCGAGATACTACCAGAAAATTTTGCAATGAAGAAAGGATGCAGAATTTTTCAGGAATCGTTTTGGTTTTACGTTTTCCTGCGTGCATTAGTGCTTTGATTGTTATGTGGTGGTTGAAGTGTGTCGCTCGGACGTACGGGCCTCATTCTAAGCTGGCATGAAGCCGAGCAAGAGCTAATATTGTGGTGTCATTTTTAGCCGACGGTGTTGGCAGAGCTCTCGCTCCTCGCCACCAGTTCTGTTTCTTGCTCCGCTCTATCTGCATGTTGTACGGCCGTCTCTCACGAGAATCCAAATATCTGCTTTAACCAAGTTCAGTTTCATGTTACGAGACTGGCTTGAAGTGACGTTGCAGTGCAATGATTAAGTTGTGTCTTGCAAGTTCAAATTTGTTTGCTACCCAACCAAGTAATATTTTGATATTCCACGTTTGCTTCGAATATGAATTCAAGCAAGTCCAGTTGTGATTAATAGTGATATGGACGGTGCGCAGGAATATATGCCGCTGTGTCATGGAAGTGATGTGCTTTTTTGATGTAACAAAAGTTGCCTCGCGTCTGCGGTTTGTTCAACTGTGCCTATTTATTGTCTCCTAAATGTGTTCTACTCTCTGCGATGTCATTCTTTTAAATTATCCTAAAATAAACTTTGTTACGATTCGTGTTCATTCAACTATTCAACTGCCATTTGTTCAGCTGTTGCGTATTTCGGTGTTCATATAGTAATAATTCATGTTCTGTTTCAGAAAGCCGTGCGGTTATATTACAAAAATAAGTATTGTGTTGCTGCTTCATATTTAATTAGGCGTTATAATTTTTACGTGATGTGCACATGAGTTGATGTCCAGTGATGTGGCGATCGCTGTACTATTGGCCGAGCGCCGTGTAGCATATTGTCCGTGTCGTGCGGAGAACTTTCGTGCTTTCCATTTTGTGGGCTCAAGTGAATGTCTCATAAAGAATTGTAGCCAACATTATGGTTTCTGTGCTCCTGCCAACATTGATGTCGTGGACTTGGAAGAGAACATTGGCATCGTCACCTTAGACACGGAAGCTTTGAAGCAGTTTTTGGCGGCGCGGCGCCCCCTTCCTTCCTGTGAACCCTCAACCTCTCCTTCTACACCCACCCTCAGCCGCGCCACCAGCCTCCCGCCTTACCACTTCCAGTCAGCGGCAGTCGGGCCGCCGTCCACCTCGAGCGAATCTCGGGCTCCTCAAATTCCTGACCCTTGCCCGCCGCGCAGGTCTTCCCTGAACGTGGTCCACACCTGGACTCCAGTGCCCTCGCAGCCTGCGCTTGCGAGGAACCAAAGCGATTCCGAGCTGGCCGCCACGGGGCGCCGCGGAGGGGGCGCATCGCCCTCCTCGTCACATTTCGATTCGTCTCATCACGCTTTCTCTCAACTTATGCAGACTGACGATGTATCTAGCATTGCCGAGCAAATTGCTAGCCAGGCCGAACTCATTTACCAGACCTGGAAGACTACCGGTCTCAATCCTAACCAGCTGATTCACTACCACAGTATCGCCACTGAGGATGAGGGGGACTCGGCACCTGCGAGGTGTGTCACACCAGTGCCGAGGACTCCGATGCGGAGCATCAGTCCAGCACCTCCTGGCTCTTCCCCCGCGGTCCCTCGGAGAGTCTTGGACTCCTCCATGACCAACGGTCGGCAGCAGCAACAGGCGCAGCAACAGTTCTCTTCTAAATCCATACAGCAGCCTAATTCTTATCAGCAACTACATCAACAACCAGAGAAGCACCGAAAAGATACACCATACATACAGCAACACTATACTCAACAGTTTCCTTCTAACCAGACCCAGCAACAGCAACATTATCCAAATCAGCAAGTTCAGCACTTGCAAAATCAATCTCAACACGCTTCATCTCCTGTAAGAACTCTAAATGCCAGCCCTAGACCGTATGTGTCTCCGAACAGTCCACAAACACAAGGGCAGGCTCCATTCCGATCAGCATCTCCATCGCCTTCTAATGTGGGTTATCATCACTCTAATTCCCCTCGACCTTTCGTGTCTTCTCCTCCTGTTTCTCCTCCTCAGCCGCCCGAGCGATCGTCATCGTACTCGGGAAGTGATTCTCCCGGTGACAACAGGCAAATTTTGTCTGATCCGAAGGTAGAAGTATCTCTCAGAGATTTGGTGAACACTTTTGTGCTGGAGGATAAAGCTCGTCAAGGTCTTGGAACTCGCTTAAATGAGCGACCCAAAAGTGCGCCATCCACGATTCAAGATGCTCTGCAGCGTTTCGAGAGGCAGATGGCCATAACATCACGTTCCGCTCCTCCCTTAAACGATGAACGCATTCATGATGTTTCCATTGCTTCAAATCCTATGTCGCCGCAGTATTCCCCGGATGTATATTCTACTTCTCCTTTCTCATCTACCTCTGCCATGACTCGGTATTCTCCCGGTAATTCTGGTAGTTCCAGCGAAGCTATGTCAAAGCGATATACTGGCTCCAGAAGTGAGCCATCCGTCATAGATGGATGGCAGAAAAGTAGCTCTAGCAATAACCCTGAATTGGACTTTAGATCTCGGCGTTCGATATCTCCGAGCCCACCTCCGCTCGCACAGCCGGGCTGGAACGAAACATCTCAAAGCAGCACATCTACGTGGCCGTTGAAGTTCAAGCAGCCGTCGCCAGGACCTCAGACTTCGTCCTCGTATTCTCCAAGCTCAGTTAGCGTGTCTCCTCCTAAAATTAGTCCTGCCTCCAGTAGCAACTATGTTACTACATTGGAAACCAGAGTGGAAAGTCCAGGATCGTCTGCATCTGTCGCTTCTCGACATAAGGTAATCAATTTAGGACCTCCGACTCAGGAGGAACGGATCTTGCAATCTCTGAGGTCCAGTTCATTGATTCAGGAGTCAGAACAGAAGCGCCTTGCCAGTCAGCAATCATCTCGACCTAGCAGTAACAGTAATACAACCACTTACAGTACAAGTTCCACAGTAAACAGTCCAAAACAAAAGCCAAAGTTTTCCATTAGTGTTACTGTTGATGTGGACGAAGCTAAACGGCCTGATGTGGATAATTCTTCTTTTCGCGTACGACCGGAAGTAAGCCAGATGTCTACGATTGATTATGCTAAAGTACGTTTCCAAGAAGCGCAGCAACACCCTAAAACCGCCGTTCGGCTTCAGGACGAACGAAGTATGTCTGGCCCCCGAAATCCAACTGTTAATGGTGATGGTCGAGTATTGTCGGTGAAGAACAGATTCGAACCAGGAGAAGCAATGTTGCGATCTTTCGACCCCACAATTCCCGGGTTATCAGAATTTTACCGACGGAAAATACGGAAGATGCAACGGAAGTCAGGTTCACCAGAGCCTCTAGCAAGTGTGCTGGCTACATTGCCGCATCCAGAGCTGACGGACCAACAGAAGGCGCACATCAGAGAGAGGTCGCAGTCACCGACCGCTGCAGCATTCCATGCCGCCGCAGGAGCCGCTGCCATTCGGCCCTTCCTCACGCAGGGCAGCGTGGCAGAAAGGGTCATGATCTTCGAGCGTGCTCCTGCTGAAATGAAACCCAAACCTCCTTCAGAAATATCCCACCTCCCCCAGGAACGACGGCGACCTGTCTTACCTTACCGAGATCCCGACTCAGTTCGCTCGAAAGCGCAGGTAAGTTCAGTTATATTTTTACATTTGCGTGGTTTTCATATTAATACTGTATTCATATTTCTATCCATGTGAATTTATCGACAGTTCAGATTGCTTACAGGCGATGTTTTCCTACAGACTTTGCCTGCGTGTCCAACTCGCCAAGTTTTCATCCATAACCTTTGAAATACGTGCAATATTACCGTTCGTGACTTCATCTACACTAGCACGCCCGTTTCTAGGAGTTCATTTTTATTCTGTCCGTTATAGAAATCGTATGAATAATGTTACCTAAGTGTATGTCGTGGTGACACGGAACAGAAGGGACTAAGCAACAATAATACAATTTGTTTTGCGATTTTCTAGCCTCGAAACGGTTTGGTTCGCTCTTCTGAGAAATCACAATAAATACTGGTTTTATGTTGATAATACCCTTTTCTTTACCTCTTTTAATCGTAATAGATAGATAACCCCTGAGTCCTTTCAGAAACTCGAAATGATGCAAGTATAACTTTCGAAGGCCCCATTATGTCGCTTTTGGTGTTTGTACTTAATATCTTTTTAGTTTCTATGAGAAAGCGTCCATCAGTTTTAGCACATTTTTATAGTGGCAATCTACAATATATTGAAGAACCGTAAATCAGGGCTGGTTTGATCTACTCTTTCTGAAACACTGTGGCCTTGCCTATATGGCTTTGGTTTAGCACGTGCAAGACTTAAAAATAAGCGATATTTCTGGAATCGGTGAGTTACGCATATTTTGAAGGCGTGTAAGCAAAGTTGAAACAAATTCAAGCATAGTTTTTGATTAGAATAGACCAGTGCGGTGTTGAATTGACATGGAATCTCATTTAAAAAATTAGACTCCCACGAAGAACTTCTGAAATTCATTGTAGAGTCGTAGATATTATAAACAAGCAGCAATAGACCAGATCTAATTGTTCCGATAATTAATACTGTATTTGAAATGTCTTAAATTCACAAATTTGAGCTACTGTAGATAATTAACATGTACCTATTCTGAAGGATCGCACTGAATATTCTTTCACTTAATAAGAAAGTGTGCTCTTTTTATTGTGAACTCCATACTTTCATTTTTACTTCTGACTTACACTGACGTTCTCTAATTTGTATTGGTTGAGACCTGGTGTTGTAGATCGGGTTTTGCTCGTTGAGTTTCTCAAAAGGCTCACATTTTGTTACATGAAGAAACATCAAGCTTTGTGTTCCTTCCATGCTGAGTTACGTAGTTGTTTAGGAAATACAACTTCACTTCTAAAATACATCCAATTGTTTCTTCAATCAATCTATAAAATACTTCAGATAGAAGTGCGTCTATGTGTCACGGTATTACATTTTCATATAATAAATAACTAGAATGTTAGTTGACGATTTGTATCTTATTTTGAGTACGTTTATAGTTGAAGTGGAATGTGCTCATCATGCGTGCGAAAAAAATTCCTTGTAAATTTATGAAATGTGATACATTTTTATGTCCGTACTGAGAATTTTTAAATGTCTCTTATTCTGATACAATTGTTTTCTTTTATATTTATTTTGGCGTACGACTCTTGTCACACGTCGAAGAGAACTCCATTCCCCTATGAAAGGCGCAGTAGTTCGAGCTTTCATTTCATGCTCTCTTTGTGTGGAAGACAATTGCGCAAGTTTGCGTGACATTTCCTCTAAGGGTGCCAGTGCTCTTCATTTAGTTGCTTCCTCTTTGCGCGATGAATGTCACAGAGTCCTCATTAATTTCACCCTCTCGTTTTTGCAAGAAAGCAACCTTCGCGGCATGTGTCTGTCTGTCAGCCACATGCTTCAAGGCCTAATTCTTTTCTCCGAGTACACACTTTTCATCATAGCCTCCTTAGTGCTATTCATGACCAGTAATGTGTTTAGTTTCGTTGGGATGTTCAAGTTTTATGTTTCATTTTAACGAGTTGTGGGGGTTGCGAAAGGATATATGGATCGTCAGATGTTCTTAGTTCATTTATTTATTGAGCATAGTGTCGACGTACCGTTAATGTCGTTCAGTTCCAACCAGCTCCACCTTTGAATTAAATTATTTCTGTGATGCTCCATTCGTGGGAGGATTTTCGCTGAACGTTCCTTATATTCCAAGATGAATGAAATTAGTTCGGGAGTTCGTTTTTCTTCTGTGGTGTAACTTGTTTCTGAACACGTGCACCCCCTGTTTCGTTTGTAACATCGTAACATCGTTGAAATTGTACTCCAGTTTATGGTTATTGTCGTTGACGTTGTGTGTTGTTAATTCCCGCATTGTTTTGTTTCCAAATGTTGTGGGGGCACAAGCTCCTTTCCCTGTTCTACCTAGGCATGTTTTCATCGAGAATCTTGTGATGGTGAGTTAATGTCCTAAGTGAAGTGGCCAAGAAATCTATCCTGATATATGAATCACCTGGCTCTATCGAACGAAAAACTGACCGGGTATGTTTTACGAAAAATTATTTTACAAATCTCATCGGACGATCTCAAATTGGTGAATGAATACTCTTTTATGGCTGTACGTCGTATACTTTTTTTTAATCTCGGTATTCATGTTATGCGTTTTAACGAATATTTCTTTTCTCTCTCTTATAGTTCTGGAACATCTTGCACTTTTTGGCCGAGTTAGACAATCTTCCGGTAAATATTTTACAAGTTTACGATGCGTGTGACGTTCGGTTCTGTTGCATTCAAGAAACCATGGAAACATCTAGAGCTAAACCCTCAGGCCCTCCAATTGTCAGACCAATAACAAATTGCCGCAGTACATGCCTTCCTGATTTTTTTTAACGCATTTCATTTTTAGTAAACACTTGATGTTAAAAAATGAACGCTTTCGAAAATATTTGTTTTGCATTTTTGCTACGTACTCTCAAAGTGTGACTCAGATTTTGTGTAGAGAGTTCAAAAACTACCTACCAGGATGTTAATTATGTCAAACCAATGGTAGAAATGGGCATGCTCCGTGCTATTTTGCGGATATGCTTGTTCTGCTGCAGCTTACCAACAGTGCACATGTATTTGATAATGAATTTCGTTTTAATTATAGACAGTCAAATAAGTAAGGATGTTCAAGTTTTTACGGAGATTATTTCCACTAACCCTGTGTACTTGTTGCTGTCGTCATTAGTCTACACAGAGTAATTCTGTCTTTTATGCTTTTGAATTTATTTATTGAATGAAAATTCGATGTGTCAATGTTATCACTTGGCTTCTCTCATGCCAGTTTCACACATGTTCTGAAGTCGTTTTTACGTGAAGGTCTGACATTGGAGGGCTGTCTGATATCAGTTGAATCCTTACCTTTATTCACTAACTATTAAGTGAGCGTGACCTCACAATTCGTTATTCATTATTTGTAACATTTGTGAAATTATTTATGATTACATTGATCTTCTATGTATTTTATTATAATTTCATTAGCTGGGTGTTTCCTGGTCTATCCAGTGTTTTTCTCAGTTGTGGTTGGATTCATATGTCCTCGGATAGATTTCTTTTCAGTTCCGATGCGTTTTATGTCCAATGGTTCTTATTTTGATTTTATGTATTTAATTCTCTGATGCCTTTATTTATAATGGCCTAAATTTCTTTTCACTGCTTCAACAGCGGCTTGAGTATTTCACGCGTTTTTAATCACTATGTGTGTATATTCAGGACCGGTACTGTTTTGTTTTTTCTGTTTCACAAACACGATGCTTCAAATACACAAGCTTCGTAATCAAGCTCATTTAAGTTACCAGATTAACCTAAATTCATCATTTTAGCTTAAACGCTTCCAATTTTGCGCTCTCATTTGTAAAAATTTACTGTTCGTGTTAACTTCAGCATTCGTTGTACTACTGCATTGCATTCGCGTTATTTTGTGATGAGGTCAAACCATTGCCATCCCAACCACACTGAGAAATCTGACTGTTGAGCTGAGCTCCTAAAGGTTTGCCTAACTGAACTCATGATGTGCTACTAATCGTGTTGGACTTATCGTTTCTATTGCTTAGGAACGTTCGTTTTTTAGTTCTGTTCATTAAACTAAGCTACGACGTGTGTGTCATCATACTTTCATCGCGTTCAAAGTTCACCGGAAGTGAGGTGCAGTTGGGGTGGTGTCTTTGGGAACAAATTGTGCATCACTTCAATTTGATTTATCACAATGTGCTCATACGTGTGGATTTAAAATATTATGAGAGATCAATGCAATATTTGAATTGCGGTTCTGTAAAGTGTTAGAAATGAATAGACTTTTGTTAAACTTGTCAATATATCGGTGTATTGACTGTTTTGAGTGTATTCAAACTTGATCATTCTTCTCGCAAGAAATACAAAGAGATTTTCGTTCACTTGTTACCCGGGTTACAGTGGTGAAATCTTGAATTTTTATACGGGGAACTTTAACTGTTAGTAGACGATTTTTGTGTCGTTACCCTCAACTGCTCGTCATGAAATCCTGAGTAAAATTCCGTTTCAAAATCCTTGTGTGGTTGTTCTCTAAATTTTTACATTAATTTATTTAGCGTAAAATATTGTGTGAACACGCAGTGGCTAAGTGTTGAGTGTGTCGCATCCTTTGGTTTCAATAGAGCTGAAGCCGTAGTGGTTTGGGTGCTGAATCTAAATAGTAAGTGAAACGAGTTACAAAGACCTGCACTCTCTCCTCCAGATTTTATATTTTTGTGGCTATTGACCAATAAATTGATAATCCAGTATTTTGATTCAGCTGATCTTGAAAGCTGTAGCTGAGTTGTTAAATCTGCTGTTTCATGCCTGCTCAGAGTAGCGCAGCTGGTTTGTCATCGTCTTCTGTAATGTTCTTACGCTAACTCTTAATTTTAACCATTCCTACTCGGATATTTAATTTGTCTCTCAATTGTTGCGTATTCTCTCTCGAGAGTTTTCACTTGATAACACATAGATGTTATTCGTATTAAACTCAGGATTCAGCAACAACATTCAAAACGGTCGGCTGTTTGACCGTCGAGTAGCTGGTAGATTATTTTCTAATTAACATAATTTCTGATTATTTTTCAAGAAAACTATAAACATTTCCTTTGCAGCTTTTACGCGTTACGCTGGCATTGATTACTTTGCCTCAGCGTTTCTCTCTCACAGAGATAACTGCTCAGTTTCCTTGATCATTCACAAATATTGTGTGCTCGCAACAGTATCTTCTATTCAGTGAACTTCTAGCCTACTGCCGTTGTAAATTGCCCCCATCTACGAGGCAAATCTTTACCATAAATTGTAACAATTTTTTTCGTTCAAATTAGGTATTTTGTTATCCAATTTTATCGAATAACCAACCACCCATGACGTCAAATATTTACGGTCTTGCCATTAAGTTCCATAGTTCTGTAAACGCTGGCTATGGTAACATGAATACCAGTAGAGAATTTTGTCTCTGTTTATTTCCCAAGCACCATGTGTGTAGAAGGTCTTTTTTCAGTTACAATATACTGCTGGCTTCTGAAAGACATCGAACTATGTAGAATAACAGTTGCTTTAAGGACATGAGCCACGTGCGTGTCCAATAAATCTTGAGTGGCCTCTGAAGGTTTGCTTTCATGAATATATGCAGCGTTCTGTCCGAGTGAATAGCGTCCGATTTGTTACATCGCATACTTTTCTCACTTGCATTCATTTAATCATGATTCTAATCAGTGTGTCGGCTAATGTTTTCAACTGTTTTTGAATGATGTTTCGTTCACATTGCTATTTACTAGTATTTAGTCATCAGTCCAATGCTTCCTGTGTTAGTTCTTCTATTGCCAGTTCTACCATATGTTATATGGACAATTTATTCTACTGCTACCATTAATAACACTTATCGCTTTATCGTAAATCACCATCAGTCCATCATCAAACTCTACTTTTTCAACACTTAACCTCGAAACGACAATTTTGACAAGCCTCTTAACTTTTGTCCGCTGTGATATGCCGTTTATGCTGTAGTTAGATTTTGTGCGCAGTAATCTCGAAGCTTAAGAGGCCACGCCGTACAAGTACGTGCGTAATCATTTAGCCTAACAAATCAGCTTGGTGCAAAAGTGAGGTCTGATTTAAATATCTTGGGGAAAAGTGAATAGGCCAATGACAGTGAAAATATTTATTCATTAACACACTCTCCATTGCTTTCATTGACCTCACGCCACCTTTCAACAAGCTTACAAATGTCTCGCTTGTAAAATTCTTTAAGCTAAGAATCAACATAAAAATTCAACTCTTTTCAGTCTCATTTTTTTGTTCTTAACCAAGTCTACTAAAAATGGTTCTGTAGTCATCGGAACAGATAGAAATCAAATGTAGGCTGTATATGTCACGTCTAACTGTCTTGTAATTTCCCTAGTGGTAACTGTAGGATTCTCTGACACAAGAACATTCAACTATTCTGAGTCAAGTGTTCTTGGACGGCATTTCTTTGGCTCATCTTTTAAAGCGAAATTACTACTTTGAAAATGAGAAAACCATCTCCTGCAACTTCTTTCATTCACTACATCATCCCCATAAGTGTTCTGAATTGGTTTTTCTCCCGCACTTGCATTAACACCTTTATAAAACTCGTGCAGTAGAACAATTTTTATGTGATCTTTTGATGGAGCAAACATGGATGCCAATGTTTATGAAAAATATGAACGTTAACGAGATTATCTGAAAGAAAATCGTTCAGTTCCGTCACAGAAATATATTATACTCATAGCAGAATGTAAATAATTGATAAATAAAATTTTAAAAACCCGTGCTAAAACTCAGACATTACTTTTGCACCAAGCAACGTTATATATCAAAGCTTCAGTGGATGTTAGCTGCTCATCTTCTACAAATTTCCTAGACTAAAAATGTTGGTGTGTGTGTGTGTGTCCGCAGCCGTCTGACGAGACGCTGAGTCCGCCACCGTCCGGAGGCATCAGTCCTGCCATCGCCGCCGCTGCTTCCACCGTCAGCCGCCACATTGAGGGCTCCGTTCCCGCACTCCCCGCACCCAACGATCTGCGCCACCAGGTAACTACGCGAACTTTTATCATAGTATTTCTTGCTAGCTACTACTGAGGGCTCCGTGTCCGCACTCCTGGCTCCAATGATCTGTGCCGCCAGGTCACTACGCGAATTTTTATCCCATTTTTTGCTAGCTGCACCGTGTGCTTCCCACCTTGTTTTTGAATGTACTTCATTCTCCTTGTATGTTTTTTGGCAACTTACTGTTGGGATTTCTAGTAATGATTTTATTCTAATGTAGATCCATTCGTAAATTAAAATTTTTTCCAAAGAAGACGCACTCTGGACATAACTGTTTTAAACTCGGCCTAAAGAATCTCATTTCAAATTTACTAAACGAGAATGATTCTTGAGTTTTTTTAGTTTCTTCTATGTCACTGGCGTTTTCATTTTAACAAGTGCATGTCTGAATAGGTTGAGCTTGTACATGCCAGAGTGTGAAGTTCCGTTGTTGTACGTACGAACCTCGTTTCTATACATTTTTAGAGTAATGGTAAAATGCGTTACCAATATACTTACTACTGAAAACATTTTAGTTGAATTTCTGCCGTGGTGATGCGTTGCTATATGAAAGAGTGCTAAAGTTCAGATCAAAAGCGATATTGCATTAACATCTTCAGCACAGGACCAAATTTCGAATAAAATTTGTGGAGTGCCAGCTTGCAAAGGTAGGATGAATCATCCATTGTGTGCTCTTCTTAGAATAACGTGAATTTTTGCGATTTTTTTGTGGAAATGAATTTTAGAACGATTCTCAGGAAATGTCTCTCTGCGTTCCTAGTACGTTTTAATATCTGTTCTTTTTAGGTTTTAACCAGAATACATTCCTATACTTTTACCTTTTCTTGAGTAATAAACACGAATTTATAAGAGTTTTATCTACCCAAAATATGTGAAGCAGGAATTATTTTTAGCGAAATAAAAGCAAAAATTGAGCTTCTTTATAGTCAGCGGCTGTAATATTTCCTTAAATGGGCTTAAGTATGGAAGGAAGAGGAGCAGATTTTGGTAGTTACTTGCCGACTGGGCTTTGGCCAGTTCACTGTATTTACTTGAAGTTTTTACAAAAGTTTCGTATAGGTGGCAAATTTCAAATACTCGAGTGGTAGTTGTGCTCAATGAAACGCTTAGTTGTTGGTTGATCGTGTAATCTGCCATATTTTATCCGCAACCATAACTTTATTACAAGAGTATACCTTCTGGCTGCATCTTTTTTCTATGGAGGTGACGCTAGAAAACGAGAGCTATTTCGTTTAGGTGACTGCGTTATTTCTCTTCATTTTTATTCTTGGCTCATGAAGGAATAATTTTTGTTCACGTAAGCTAAAGCTTGGTCAATATGTTGCAGAAATAGAGAAAATATCCCTAATTCTTGGGGTGTTTCTTGTGTGGCAGGATTAACGAAGTGTCGGTCGAGGTACGTGCAGATTCAGTGGTGGTTCTTCTGTAAATGTGAATATTCCTTGCAATGTGTATCGCAACGATACGCCACCTAAGTTAACATGATCCTTTGTAATTAACTACAGGAATTAATGATCTATGTGAACTTATACTCTGGTAAATGGAATTTTTATAAATAAAATTTGCACGTGAAATAAAACTTGAATTAGGTTATGGATAGCTCATGGGAGGCAGTGTTTAGTTCAGCGCCAAAAGAAGCTCAAGCATGCTATTATGGATGTCAACATATGTATTGTAAATTAATTTAAAGATCCTGAGCCCTGAGGTGTTTGCTTCTCTTGTTCAATTTTTATAGCTATTACAAATTCCGGGTAGTAATTTTTATTGTTACTCTATAGTTCTAAGTTTCTGTCTTCTTTTTTATCTGATGGCTCTAAATCGTGTGTTATTTAACCTGTGTCGCTTGAAAATTATCCAGAAATTTTAGGTTATAGTCATGTCATTGATTCATACCTTTGGCTGGGGACTCAATGGCTAAAATTTCAAAGTTGGTGTTAAAAAGACATGAGAAAATACCATTAGAAAAATTTGTTCCTGATACTCTGCAAAAAATGCTTTCAATCCTCTTTTCCTTCACTTTTGCTCGCAACGTAAGCTGGGACGCTCAAAAATTAACTTCTGGCAGTTTAAAAATGCGTTAAGTTTGAGAAAGCGTCCTAGCATTCAATAAAATTATTCCAAAATTAATGTATCATACCTTTCACAGGTTCTGGAATTTTGCGGTAAAAGTAGCGACTTGCTGGAACGTTGTGTGAAAAAATAATGAAGAGTTAAACGGCTCAAGTTTAATAAACAGCATTCTCATTCAAAAATGTTCGCTGGTGACATATTTTGCTATGACAAAGAGGATTCTTATTTCACTATAATTCAACTGAAACAGGAAAGATTTGAGCACAAAACTATTGAAATACGCTTTCACAAGCCAATTTTTTTCCATCCATGTTCAACGAGCTCTATGGGAATTCTCTTTGGCTGATGTACTTTGGTACAGTATTCTTGTGTATTTGCAGCTGTAGTAATTTTTCTCTTCTTTCAACAAACAAGAATTTCTTTCTGGTTTTATTCAAGGTTTGATGCAATGTTGTCACGAAGTTACGTAAAATTCGGGATTCGATGTGAGCTCCAAGAGAAGTTCCAGACAATAACAGCATCGTTTGCATTGCAAGTGGAATGCTGTGCATTGTGACGTGCTCATCGCTCTTCCATCATTTGTCATATTTTTTGGGATGATGAAAACGGTCGTAAATTTTGATACATACTGAGATTTTGGTGACTTCACGCAAGCTGCATTTGCTGTGTGTCGCTCACGTAGATCATCAAGTAATTAAATTCAATGACGGTGAAATTGAAATCTCAGCGTATTTATTCATGTTTGCGTTGATCAATCGAAAAATAGGTAAATTTTGTCTGTGGCATAAGGGCCTCGTTGCGTGTTTGGCATGATTGTGTGGATTTTTACATAAAAAAATAAAAGCTACATAAAAAGATCGCAGCATTCATCAAATTTAACGTCCTCTGAAATTACTCGCGAAGAACAACTGGACAGTACTGGAGTGTACCTGACTTTTCGTTCAGCATTGTCTTGTGTCATCCTTCGTGACATGAATTCAAAATTGAAACGACACCGTGCCTGCGATTGGTCCTATTGTACTATTTCAGCAGCTTTGGTTTATTTCACGCAGTTTAGGTCATAGAAAGTCACTCCATTTCTCAAATATGTGCATATGTAGTTTTAACGGGTTATTGTTTTTTGTGTTCGATTGATGCTACCGCGATTTTGCTGAATAATGAACAGTTTTCGTTCTCATCCTCGTCTCATATGATGAAGAATTTAGAAACGCTTTCAATTCTCATCATTTGATTAGAGCCTTTCCTGCCTCAACCTATCTGCTAACGTATTAAGACAACGCTCTGTACTTCATGGTTTAGTATGGTCGTTTTGTACTTTCGATCCGTCGGAAGTGAATTTAGATGCAAAGGAAGTCGAATTTCCTTTGGTTAATAGACATGTTTCCTGGCCAAGCGTAGCTTGTTGGAGTAATTTCGAAAGCTTCACTTCGTGCTCCCCAATTGCTTCTCGACGACTCGAGCTTCTCAGCAATTGTGTTCTGTATAACACTCGGCCCTGTGTGCATTCTTTCGCCGCGAATTGTTTTAACTCAGACTTGATAGCATGTTGGTTCTACAGCGAGTAAATTTAGGTATAATTTTATCTGGATTTAACTGTTGTTGCACAGAATAAAATTAGGTTTGCTTGTTTTTGTTAGTGATTTAAGTGAATAGTCGGAAGACACTTTGTAAAGCAAAGCATGCCATGACGTGAATTTCCTTAGTAATGTGTGCGATGTTGCGTGCACGGCTAGCCAATTTCGATATTGTTCTCTCTAGCTTATCCTGAAGATGCTAATGATTGGAAATTTCATTCATGATTGAAAGTTTGAAGTAAATTCATTCTAGTCGCGCTATAACAAGATTGGTAACATGGCTACGAAATTACGCCTCTAGTCTCTCTTCTGTAGTTTGAAATAATAAAGTGCATGCACACGTTTCCTGTACATGTTAAACTTTAGTGCTTTGCTCAACAATTGCTTCGACGGTCTTCAGTGTTTCAATGAATTTGTTTTATCATTTCCGAGTATGGTTAACTTTAGCAGAAGCCTCTCACATTCGACTTGGTCTTGATTTTTAGCTCGCTCTGTTTTTTGCAATGCTTTTTGCATTATTCTCTTGGTTGTCCTATCGTTCAAATAGGGTGAAGGTGTGTAGATTTTTCTAGAGAGTAATAGTTATAGTTTCTCCTCCCTCTCTTACTAGGTGCATGAGGATAGCTTTGAAAGTTTCTCAAATAAAAAAGACTACACAGAATTGCTCGTCTTTATAGTGACTTCAACTTTGTTATGCTCCATATTTCATCATTTTACAAAAATTTCTAATCTGACCAGTGATACCACAAGGCTTATTTGGAAGTAGAGGTGAGTTACAAAAAAATTGACCTGGCTGATTCCATCAGTGTTGCCGAGACTGAGAAAGTATCAATTTTCTGAGATATCCTAAAGACTCCATTGTTTGGCGCTTTGTTCCTCGTACGGTGAGCGTCATTTTAATTTCAGGCTACGTTTGTAAACCAAGGAATGAATTCGGCGTCAATTCTGATTTAGTTTTGACCCTTAATTTTTATGGCATTGAAACCGCATTCTCTGATTCAGAAGCTCTTTTCAATTTGCTGCTAAACTTTGATGAGTGTTCATAACATTTAAAAATGAATTGTTTTTCTCTTATCGTCCTACGTGCGCATGAAAATATTCTTCGTGGCATAGTATGGTAGAATTACCATCTGAAAGTTTTTTACACGACGTAACATCTGTAGAGTTCGAGTGAAGCCACTTGTAGCCATAATTGCCATTCGGATTTTTATTAGTGCAGAATTGTTGTTTAGTTAACCGTCTCTTCATTAGATTGGAAATATATTTTAATGAATCGTGTTTCAAAATGATGGCTTATGAGAAATTAGCTTAGCCGATTTTCTGATTTCTGTGGAATATTTCACATTCTTTTCGTACATTTTGATGTATTTGAAAATTTGTAACAAATTGGAAGCTTCGTCTGTCAAAGTCGTGTTTCGTGTGTCATACTTAGCAGATCCAATTCAAATTAATCCTTGTGTTCAAAAGAGCAATTTCGCTCTTGTTAGAGATAATGAGGTATCCTTTACTGTCCCCGCGGACGGGACGAGTTGCCCAAGAAGCACTTGCAGGACTCGATATCTGATCAGTATGCCTGTCAGCCCGACGAGACCTTGCTAAGTTGTCTGAGCCCTGCTGGCAGCGCAGCAGTTCAAGACCCGCTCTGCTATTCTGAGCATCTGGTAATGACGCTCGCGCGTTGACTCTCTTAAGGACCTTGAAATGTTGATGCCACTCCGCCGTAATTAGACGGCTCCATTTCATTATTTATAAGCTCATTAAGCGTCCACTGAAATGGACGCTCAGAAGCGCCGGGCGATTGCCTCTCAAAGCCTCAGACAAAACTAACTTTTCCTTTGTGTTTTGCCCTAAGATGAGAGTGTACACTGGTCCTTCTGGCTATCCTTATCTTGAGATATTTCGTTGATGGTTGATATGGATAATTGGTTCATTTTTGTTGACGCTTGAAACTGATTCCAAGACGACTTTGGAGTGGAGCTCCTGAAAGCGAAAGTATACGTATTTGGTTCGGAGACAAGAGGGCATTGTTTGGTGATGATGGTTTAACTTTTGCTTTCTGCGTTCTCCTCTGAACCATACGCAAGAAGTTGTTGAAGAACGCGCGTAATGTACTTTGATGTTATGTAGTGATGCTAAACTTTGAATAAACGGTGCGATTCCAGTTAGGTATTTGTGTGCATTGTTACTGCCCCTGGATCAATTCTTGAATAGTTTTCATCTTCCCGTTCACCTCTGTGAATACTGCGATCGTGAATGTACATATATATATATATAAAAATATGTATTGATAGTCTTAATATTTATTTTTGCAATTAAGAAACCCATTATTCATAGTATTCAATGTGTGTAATTATGGTTCAGTTCAATTCGTATTGATACCCTTCTAGTCAACTCTACTGCCAATAGGCCATTGACCTCGTATTTTGTCTACACGTTGATGGGCCTTTGTTTAACATTATAGTCCTCAACAAATGTTTAAATGGTTGGAAGGGAAAATTTATCTCATACAGGCAGCAGATGCTCATGCCATTTGTGAGGCTGCAATTTTGGCGAGATGTACCAGCTTACGCAAGCAAGATGAGGAGTTGTGCTCGGTCGTCGTGGATGTTTTTTGATGCGAGGGGAGAGGGGGAGGCATTCTTTCTGGGCTCAGCTGGTCTTGGGGTCGCACACTCACCATCTCCTTCTTCTTTTCTCGTGAAGAGTGAAAGTATTTCTTCGTTCACTGCTCTCCACTGCCATTTGCCCTTCTACCGTCGTGGCCGCATACCACCAAACACTCTCCTTGTCTTATCTGAGTATGGCTCTAGAGCGCTAAGTCTATTGATTTCTTGTCAGGATACGCTGCTGTCATGTTTTAAAATATTTTTCACACATTCGAAGCTTATAAGGTACGCAAGTTCTCGGTCTTCTGTTGTGACGTTTGTCTTATGGATTTAAGTGCAGTTAACGGAACATTAGAGTTAAGCGTCGGAGCTAGCCGTCATTCTTAAAATAACGACACTATGAAGAGCGCGGGAACTGAATCTTTTGTTTACAAATGATTTATACTATGAAACTGTGATGAATCTAGTAAGAATCGATGCGAGATAAACCTTAGGTTGGCCTTGTACATTGGCAGGTAAGTTCTGTCGCTTTAATTCTTGCGAGGACTTGAAAGCACAGAGCGTGATCACGGGTGCGCACCCTCGTGTCATCTTTGAGTGAAGCTCATCAACCGTCGGCTTCCCTGTACACCGCGGATGCTATTGTAAAGCGAACTCATCATCGACTCATCGACCTTGTAACTTACTGCGTTGGGTGGTTGACGAATTACTTGCTCTTCCGTGACTGATCTCATGTCTCAGAGTTCGAAATTAATCGCAGCTATTGCTCTGTTGGCATTGACTTGTTCATAAGGGGAATTTCTCTTGATATAGATTGATCTTCTTGGTGTGCGTTACGGAGTCAATGTCTCAATTACCAATTATTTTCATTGGATAAGGTTTCTTTAAAACCTTGTTGGGTTTGTGAGCAGGTTTAAACTTTTTGATAAAATTCATTCATGCGTCTATGAAACAAGTTTAAAATTAAGTTGAATAAAAATTCGTTTTGTATTGTGAAATTTGCCTTAATTAGAGACCGAATTTGTTACGATTGAGAAAATTTTGAGAAAGAGAGAATAAAAATGGTGGCTGCTTTGATTTGCGACGACCGAATATGTTGCGATTGAGACAATTTTAGGAGAGAAAATAAAATGGTGGCTGCTTTGATTTGCGACGGCCGTGTTTTGGTGCACAAGGCCGTTGCTCTGGCTGTGAGGTCATGGTGGGGGGGCCAGGTGGGCACTGTCGCTGCTGTCTCAGCGAGTGGAAGTCGCGGTCGCGCAGCCACCTGTTGTGTACTTTTTGTCCTAAAATTCCAATTTATTTGTCACAACCTCAGAAAAGTCTTTTTATGATCCAAATGTATCGATATAAACATCTAGGGGTGCTAAGTTTTCGAAAAACTGCCGTCATTTGTATGATTTCGAAAAGAATAGGAGTTTCAAGGTTTCTTGGATGTAGGAAGTGGGTACGGATACGCACTTTTCTGAGAGGAGAGTGAGCTCGCTTTAGAACGAGGGAAGTTTGTTGTATGAGGTAAAGGACTTTCCGGGCTGAATTACGACTCCGATTTCGCTCATGTAAACAGTCATGTAGGAAATGGCTGTATTTTTATGCTTGGATTTTATTTCATTTTAATTGAAGCTGTTTTTTTTTTGACGGTTTACCTAATTTTACTACACGTTCTTTGAATTTCGGGGGCTCGTGTCGCAGTTGCTAGTGGTAACTACACATTGCTGAAGTTTTCTTAGTTCAAATGTGAAATGTTTTTACTAGTTTCCACGTTTTTGATGTTTGCACGTAAATTTTAAAGCTTTCTATTGATTGAAATAGTAAATAAAATGATTCGTAAAAAACGACATTTTCCGTTTCATGTTCCACTTATCTCCTAGCATTTACATGATTTGGAAATATTTTTTCGCTGTACGAAAAAAAATAATTTTGAACATTTATCATTATTACTTCAGTGTAGTAGAACATATTCAATTGCCGTCAGCTGTATAATTGTTTGTTTTATGATTTTTTCTCCAGCGTATGAAACAAATTCCAACCAAATTAAAACACTCGTGACCATCACCTGAATTAGGTCTCTTAAGTTCATTTTCAGGCTTTGTTAAGGTCACCGTTAATCGTATATTGCCTCTTCATTTCAACCGTCTTCCTATTATGTTAGCGATTCTAGCTAATTTTTTCTTAAACCTTTTTTTGTCTCAGAGTTTGACTTAAATTTTATATTTAAATATCTAAGTATACGTTTACAGTGTTTCAAGTACCAGATTTTTGAAAACGAATCAGAAATATACTGGAAACCGCTAATTATTTCCACTATTCTCTACAACCCGTAATACGCGTTTAAAGTTACTCCAGCCAATAATTTCTGCGCTTGAAATTTGAGTCATAAAAATTATTTGAAGTAACAATCATCTAAAACACGTAAACATCTGACCTCAAGGTTCATTGCATCTCCGAAGTTTGAACTGCAGTTCCCAGGAAATTATTGAGTGGTAAAATGAAGCTTCCGTGGCTCACGAACGTCGGTAATATTAAAAATGAAAGAGCAAGATAAGCTACTTAAATCATTTCTTTATTTAAGGTAAATATTCGAATAAAACCTAATTTCAAACGTTTCGGCCACATGCTATCATCAGTGATAAGAATTCTGAAAGGTACAAAGTAACAGGTAAAAATAGACTATTTTACAATGACAAATCTAAAAACAAGCAATAAAATTACGTTAATTGCAATTATCTATTTACCATGGCCAAAGAAAATGAACTAAGAGTGTTGTTTAAACCTGGCTTAAGTTTAAAAATGTACAAGGACTCTAAAATGCGCATATCTGTATTAAACTGTGATTTTGCTAAGATTGAAAACTGATTGATGGAAATTTGATTATCGCACTCGTCAGAGTGCTCTCGAACGGCGGAAACGGAAATATTAGTATTGACTTTCATTGAAAACAGGTAGATTTTACTCCTACATCTATCGTGTCGCTTACCTAGGATTGCGGTGTGGTCTAAAGTTTTGCGGGAAAATAAACGTAACGACTAACACTGGGTGTTGTGTTTTTTTTTTCTTGTGGTGTGATGCGTGATGAATGTCACTGCGCTTTGTGCAGCAGCTGCGCGTACTTCCTGGTCTTATGATGCAGGAGACCTTTGGCCAAAGAGCGATTCTCTTTGGGGTTGAATGCTTTCTTTTCTGATACGAATCGAAACGAGGCGGGGCTTGGCACTGATTAGTCTATGAAAAGAACATATACCCAGCCGAATGTTCTGTTTGCATGCTTAAGGGTACCATCCGAGGCCAAATTGGGCCCCCGCGGCACCCCTGACTCAAATTTTTTTTGTCGAAAAAGGATCCTTATGGTATGGGTTATTGTGCCATGATATATTATGGCGCTCCGGACACCAGAACCCCCCCCCCCCCCCNAAAGGATCCTTAGGGTATGGGTTATTGGGCCATGATATATTATGGCGCTCCGGACACCAGAACCCCCTCCCAGGGGGTTCTGACATGAGATTTACTGACATGAGTAAAAAAGGTTTACTCTCAAAAAATACATACACTGACCAATTTTCAAGCGAATCGGACGACAAAAGTTGAAAATCCCGGACCAATATAAATGAGCTACATGGTGAGTACTCAAATAAAATATATTTCTAGATTGTTTTATGCACGATATTTCTTACGTTACATTGACATTCATAAGGAAAATGTTGCACATTATTTGTACATAAAAATGAATCAAAGAAACTGCATTCATGTACATAAATTGTCAGTTATATTGCAATTCAATAGTACATTTAGTTATTGGGCTCTCCTGAATAGAATAAATTTCTACCCATCAAATTGTATCTCCTCTTGAATTTTGATGCTAGAACAAAACCAAAGACAGTTTTAGAATCCTTGAAACATTTGTAACAAAAGCTATCAACTCAAATATTCAAATGTGACAAAACAAAAAATTTATATGGATCCAAACCCAAAAATAATTGTTTGAAATGTTACTATAAAGATTCGCATTTCACAAAAAAAAATTTCAAAATGTTCAAATTGAATCGATAACTTTTGTTAGAAATGTTCCAAGGATTCTAAAACTGTCTTTGGGTTTGTTCTAGCATCAAAATTCAATGAGGAGATACGTCCTGAAATATACATAAAAATGTATCAAAAAACTCATTTTTACAAAAAATGAAAAAATATATGGCCTAAATCGAAAAAATGACACGAGTAAAAAAGGTTTACTTTCAAAAAATACATATTCTGACCAATTTTCAAGTTAATCTGACGAAAAAAGGTCAAAATCCCGGATGGTACCCTTAATCTGTTCTTGAGAGAGCAGCACATGAATGTACAATTGTTCTTTTATTTAGATTGGTCTTAACTATTGTCAGATTCACATGGAGCACCTGAGCTTTTATTGCTGCATTCGGTTACAAAATGGCTCCCGATAATTTGCTCGAAGTGTTCCGCATCTTGTACGGTCAGATGAAGTGATTAATTACAGCTATTATTAACCATGACTGTCGAAGCGAGCACACTTTGACTTCCTGGTGACCATGCATAAGTGAAGCGCACGGACGCTTGGCAGGTGCCCGGAAATGGCACTTCGATCTCTGTCCGTGAGCTATCAAGCTTCACTATTCCTTAACCGTTAGCTCTTGGGGCGGCAGGACATTCTGGGTTTATTACACTGACATCTCGTACATCAGCATTATCAGTGAAATCATTTCCTTCGCAATGATGAGACGGTCTCTGAAGTACTCATTATCTTGGTAATACTGAGACATTTTGTAGTAGTCAAAGTGATTTGTAAGAGAATTCGTTGGTCCTGCCAAAGGAGCATTTTCAGATATATTTATTGGAAAAAGTGAAAACTTAGTCGAATTATATGGGATTCATTACTAGTGTTAGGCAGTATGCTCTAAAAACTAGCTCATTTGTGGCTAAAAATTAGTGAAGTCACATTATTTAGGTGCAAACTGTTAAATTACGCATAAACATGAAAGATAACATCGAGTACAATATTCCAGTTCGGGGCGGATGGTAGTTTTTACTCTCTAGAACGGTGCCGGTTGCGTTTACTTATTTTGGTTGAACAGCTGTAGCTGCGTCTACGCAGCTCTTGGCGTGGGGAGATGACCCTAAGAAGTGTCAAAGGTGCCCAAACATCATGTCCGGAAGGAAGTGTTCAGGTGTGGAGGGAATGTGCTAACGTACTTGTAACAGCACTGCACGACCACGTCCAGGCGGATCCTGTATACCGAACTGCCTCGTCGCGTCAGTTTGCCCTCCACATTGTATTTGAATCTTGCACCTGTGCATTTTTTGTATTGATCGTACCTTATTATTTATAAAAATTCCCAGCTGTCATCAATTATTGTTGATCTATGATGAAATTGGAGTGGTAATTGCTCTCGTTGTTTACGTTGGATATTATCTGCCTGACTTCGCCCTTAGATTTTAATTGAAAGCAGATGTCAGTCGCATTGTGGCCTGTGTCTTCTTTATATAGTTTGCTTCGGTCCGCTGTCGTCAGGTGTTAGTTAATTGAAGAGATGAAAGTTAGGTTGCTTAACACAGCACAGATACTGTGTGTACTCGTATGTACAGGGGTGGTTGCTGAAAATGTATTTCTTTTAAAATTTCAATAACTTTTTAAATATATGAAATATGAGACAATAACATAGAACATCCAAAAGGACAGAATTAATTGTTTTCTTACGTATCTAGTATTCCCTCCAAATAAGTATAAACATCAAGGGTGGATGAGAGAAGATTATTGTAATCAGCAAACATGGCGTAACTGACTCTTCCAACACCGCAAGCTCATCATCGAAGAAATGACGAAAATTGGATCCATCATCGGGACTCAGAGGAAATTCTTCTTGGAAAACAGATTCAAACCTACAAAAATAACGATTCAAAGGAACTTCTAAAAGTGGCAATCCCAGTTTTTTGTGAGAAACATTAATAAATGAAAATCTGAAAGAAAAGCTCTTAGTGTGATAGGCCAAATCATTTTTCCTAGTAATTATTCACGTTTGTACTGATTCTTACTGTATAACGTAGAAATCATATTATGTTATTCGAAAGGAAAATATTCGATATGTGGTGTCATTTACCCTTAGTCGTTAGCCAGGAAAACATGTGTTTTATGTGCCCAACTTGGCTAATTTTTACACCATCAACCTTGTATGTTTATGGCATCGAAACAGCACTCTTGAGACGATGTGTGTGTCCGTGTGTTTATCCTGCTGGTGATGATGGCGTTTTCGTGCCGCGTATAGCCGCAAATTTGGTTGAAACTTCACGTTGATGCTGTTGCTGCCTCCGTCGTCCGAGGGCGGGGTGGTTAAAGACGACCTGTCGGTACTGCCGCTGCTCCTACTACTGTTCTCACGCACGCTCGTATCTGCTGCGAGCTGCTCGCCCGGCATTTCGAGTCGCTAGATATTCTTCCCTCTACCAAATTAGTCATTTTTAGTTGAATCGATAAAAAACTTCTCGTTTCACCTGACGGCTCATTGAGCACTGTTTTACGACGTATACTGAAGATATTCTTTCTGGGTATAATTTGGATGTCTGGGATCTTCTCTCTAAGAGATGCACTGGTAGATCCCTGTTACCCATACATGAACACTAGAGAGTTATTTGGAGGGAATTATATTAACTAACTGCCGAGTGAGCAAAGCTCTCTTTAGGTAGCTGGTGTGGGACTGCTACTGCGAATCGAGATTTGGCTTTCGCTTTGTTTACGGAAATTCGGACCTCGATCATGACTACTTTGTGTAACGTGAAACTAACTTCATTTTTTTATCACAATTTGTTTACTATGTTCTTATCATCGTATCCACAGGATACCAATTGCCACTTTCGAAACACATCGGTGTTTGGAATTGGAGATTCGGTCATTTCAAGTTTTGTTCAGTTTATGCGTTACAAAAAATTGGCAAAAATAAACTACCTGCGTTTACATTAAGCAAGGACGTTCGTTAGCGGTTCGACAGTTTTTTTTTTTGCGTTTTTGAATTTGCTAGGGCATTTGGTTGTTCAAGAAAGTTTTTTCTCATATTTTATTTCTGGTGTTGATTGTAAATCATGTTTTTCTGTGTTCCGCAAACCCGTCGGCTTGTGTTTGTCTGCTATTGTACCATTTTCAAATACTGCGTTAAAAATGAGTTTCGAGCCTGAACGTTTTCACTCGTTTGCTCATATTTGTACATCCGGAGGCGTGTGCACGCGTTTGCCATTTTTTAATGAAACGAAAGAAGTTTGTCATAAGAGATCTATTACTGAGCGGATTTCTGAACTTTAATATCTGTCGCAGAATTGGTTGGATTGTTTCCCGAGTAATTGTCGAGTCCGAAAGGGGCGCCGTTTAGACGCCATCAGCATACGTATGGGAATTTAAGCTCCTCTGGGGAGCACATGGCTACCTCTTGCTTGTGGTGTTCGCCACATCGCTTGCATGAGTCAGCTTAGAGTTTGGTTTCCGAGTTTCCTTTGGAGAATATAACTATGCCATTTATGGGATTAAGCGATCTCGGAGGAAACTGTAAGGTCCCAAGCTGAGAGTTAGGCAGGCTTTCTTTTTGTTGGAGTAAAATAAGATTTTTGTTTTGTTAGAGACGATTGTTTTCCAGTTAACTGCTGTCCTGTTTTTCAGCGCCTCTGACTTTCTTCTCCAACTTTTATCTTCTTTTATAAAACATTTTTCATTCATCATGTTTCTCTGCTCAGGTTGTGGGGGACTCGCTTTGTGCATAGATTCTTCTGTTCCTTTAATTTTAGATGCTTAGGGCTCTTTCTTCTTTTTTCTTCTGATGAACACCTTTTTTTTGTGGGGAAAGGAGGTTAATATAATATATATTGATTGCGGTGGGTTAAACTTAATTAAGTTAACCTAATTTAAATCTATCAAAAAATCTGCTGTGTTTAGTTGATCATTTTATTCATAAATTGGTTTTTCTCAACATCATGGTAAATCAATATTGAAAATATACGAAAAAAATCTGCTCCATTACCAAGATGTTGAGCTTCGCCTTCGGTTTCGATGGCGGAGGTTGAGACATCGATTTTCGAAGATCCAGCGATGCTTCCTCTTTCACTGTGTCTTTACATCGTTCCAATTTATCGACCATTGCTTCTCTCAAGAGATCGCGTTGATGGCTTTCTTCACGAACATGTGAAGGGTTGGATGAGAGTATTCTAATTATAATGAGCTTGAAGGTATCTGCCCTCAAATCTCTTCCGCATTGCTGCTGCTTTGAAGCAACAACCAGATTGAAGTAGAGAAATTTTTAAATTTCATGTCCGCTTCTTGTAGGCAGGTTTGAATTCAACTGTTGTAATACTTGCTCGAGTCTCTGGTCTCACTCTCTTCGGAACAAACAATTTTCGTTCCCATGTTTCGATGGTAAACATGACTTCAGTCGTGCACAAAAAATCATTCTTCAATTTTAAAATAAGATTTAAAGAAGATTAATGCTGCTAGCAATTCTGCAAAATGTTCGTGAATAGAATTGTTTCAGTTTTTGCTGCTTACGAGTCGTTAAACGAGCTTTCTTGCTCTCTTTGCTTTCAGTTTTGCTGAAAATGTTGAAATTGTTGATGTTTCCACGATTTCGCTTAACGCGAGAATTTCAACTCTTATGCGTGTGTTTTTAATTTTCAATCAGGCCTTTTTCGTTTTCTCTAGAGTGATCAATTGCTTGCTCGGCATTGTTTGTCCATTCAGAAAAACATCACAGAGGTGATGACAAAAATATTTGCTCTGCTTAGTTTTCGCCTCTTGATGGTTTATAAGTCACACGTAAGCAGTTCTTCGTTTGTCTAACTATGCTAAACTTCTCCTCGGGTGTCTTATTTCAATTCCCGGTGTTTTCTTAACGAGATTTTAATATTTAAAGATACAAATTTGTAATTTTCATTAAAATATATCATTGGTTTGAGCGTCTCATTTCATAATTTAGGGGAAGATACAAAGTCCTGAACTGAAGTTTAGCTAAGCCTATTTTGTTGAGATTGAAAAGCTTTTGTTTTGTTATCAATTTTTTTTCTGTTCAAAACTGCCTTTTTTTAGATTTTCACTTATTACTTTCTTCTTCAACTTCTATTTTATTTCGTAAACTTCTTTAAATCTTGCTGTTTCTATGCACAAGATGTGTGGATTCAGTTCGTGCATTGATTCCCCGGTAACTTGACTCTATACTAAATTCAGCCTTCCTCTCTTTGGAACTCCTTGGTTTTGGTAGAGAGGCTAAAACCAACATTTCTAATTTTTTCAAAAATTAATGACATAGGATAGTTCCCACTCTCAATTATCCAATTTAGTTCCTTATCCGACGTGTAATCCTAACGTTGAAATTCCCGAGTTCGTAAAGTCACAAACTGGTCACGAGACAGCGAGGGACCCGCATACCGGACCGGCCTGACGAGTGCATCCATTTGCGAGTTTTTCTGCCTATTGTTAGTGACCGCTGGTGGTTGAGGTGTTTTACCGCTCCGATGTAACCATTTCGTTTCTATCAATGGTGCAGGGTCCTGTTTCAAGGAAGAATGCTGTATGCGCTGAGATGCGCGTTTGAAATCCTTGTATGATGTTAGTCTCTCTTACATACCGTTTAAATCAGCGGAATACATTTTTGCGTTTGTAAGTGTTGCATATATATTTTGATACCAAGTATCAAAGAAGATCAGTTTTGTATTTGTTCTCAATGATAAAGTATTTAGATGTTCATTGAAAGTTGATACATTGTAAAAAGTACCGTGGTCTCGTGATAACCGCTTCAAGCAACGAATCCACGATTCAGATGCACTCAGTAATAGAGCTAAAATCACTGAAAATTTGTCAGCACATATTCCATGCGATCATACTAGCTTTTGGAAGCTAAGAATTTTGATATCGAGTTTCTGCTTTACTTTATTTTAAGAGTTATTTCTTTTCAAATTACTTACGGTTTTATCTCTGAAGGGATGTGAAACTTGAGGCGAGTGTAGTTTTTCCATTCAAGCTGACTCACGAAACTGATTTTCTGATTCATTCCTAAGGGCTATGCGTATTGCAGTCGCGTTGCAGACAGTCTCGGGTTTTAATTTTTGCATTGGTTCTAGCAAACTTATGTTATTACTGCTATGTGCATGGGCCCATGCGAGAAGTTATGCAACGTTTTGTTTCTCTTTATCTTGTTTCATTTTTTAGTCGACCAGTTAAAGACCTTATCTTGTACCCTGCTAAATGTCCAGTGTAGAGGACTGTCTTCTAGTGCATGTAGACGATTTTGTGCTCCTTGGGGATAAGTAGGACTCCTGAGTTGTACTCGATGGGGCATGCGGGTTGTGTATTTTCGTCGGTATACTGTATGAAACTAGCGCTTCTCAGTGGTGGAAGAATTATGTTATGGGTTTACATTTCTAGTTAAGTATTTTACACTTCTGCTTCCTCGTGGTGCATCGCGCAACTGACCTACACAAATGTCTAATTTCATTATTTTTAGTTTTATTTTACCGTCTCGTCGGATCGAGGTGCTGACGCCTAATGAGCAACAAATATTTCGCCCTTGAAGTGCCCCTGAATGTGTAAAACGAAAGAAAAATTTTCCATGCATTGAAGAACGTCAATGTGGCGTCTTCAGTAGTAAAACTTCCATGTTAAAGAATAGTAATAATGATTATAATAATAATAGTAATTGCTATAACTCATTTCTCTAACTAGTCGCGCGAATTCAAATGAAATTATCGTCGGTATCGGGAAACAAGGTGAGGAAACTCAAAATTCCGCAGACGCTCCTTCCTATGATGAGGTGTTATGAAACGTGAATAATTACCAGTGTCACTGCGGTTTGTCGATTGATAAACGTAGACAGCACTGTGCTCCCGCGACCACCCGTCCGGCCGTGTCCGCCCGCCGAAGTTGGTTGTCGATCAGTCGGGTGCCGTTCCTCGCTTTGTGAGGGTGGGAGCGAGAGGGTGCTCCTCGCGCTTCGTCTATCCTGCCGTAGCACCCCCCTCTTGGGCGTGGATCTTTGTGTTCTTTATCTCCTGTAATGAGACGGCCATTTCATGCCATGCAAGTGTCACTCGTGTGTTGCACTGTGACCAGCAACTCTGTGTGGTGAAGTAAAAAGAGTGTTCCTTTTGGTCAGTGCCCTTGAACAGTTGAGAGTGAGCAAAAGAATTCTTATTCTTCGCCAGATGTGATGAGGCAATGCAAGAACACATGGTGTGTTAATTCGAGCCTTACCACAAGTGTATTATTTGTTTTAGCGACTGAAAATAATATGCTTGAGATTACGTTCAAGTTCCCTAGTATGAGTAAGATTGAAATATTTTTGTAGAATTTTCTCGTACCCGATCCAAAGTTTCAATTCATTCTGTTCTTATGTATAACTTTTGATCATTGCGATTCAAGTAACTTTGAATCCATGTCAATATGACACTGATTATCTATCGGCTGATGTTCGACTGTCGGAGAATCGGCTGATGTTTGACTGTCGGAGAACACACAGTTGTCTCATTTCTGTTGGTGTTGCGTCACCTTCTTTCACTCGTAGAATACCCGGAGACCCAAGACACGATGTTTGGTTGTGAAGCCGCTGTCGGTGATGTGTGCTAATGCAGAGCAAGAGAAGAGAGGAACCGCTGTGCAGCCTCACTCAGAGAGTAGCAGCTAGCTACTCTTTTCTTGCCCCGACCATCCGTAAATCTGCTCTGTAGCTCCGCTGCTGCGCCGATCAATGTCGAGCTATGCTAGACTGCCTGTAATGCACCCCAATGTGAACTCTGCTTTACACGGAAGCTCGGTTTTCTTACCCTCAATTTACTATTTCAGCAATTTTTCTATTTCACTTATTTTTTTGCAGTGATCATTTGCGTTGATTATGTTATGGTATGAGTGCATGGTACCCTCATTTATAACCAATAAATCGACTCATCAGAATCTCAAGTTGTGCTCAAGTTCGCGAGTATTTTAATTCTGTTGAATATACGTATTTTTTAATCTCGTCCGTGACGCTTGTTTTCAAGTCAAAAGTACAATTTAAGACGTGTTGATGCATCTTCTCATTATTGCTTGGTTCTCTTTACGAATGAATTTTCTGCCACTTGGCTTACGGTTATTGCACTTTCTATAAAGGTACACGAGCGTCAGATTGACCTGATTTGGTTGCAGTGTTTGGTTTCTTTAGCTTAAGCAGCTACCGCAAATGGCTCAAGTCTACATGCTCGTTCATAAGCCTTCGCTCCCCCTCGTTTGAAGTGTTGGGCATGTTGTGGGCTCTGAACCATCACAGGAGAGCGCGAAGCAAGTGGTTGTTTACTGAAACAGCGCTCTGAGGTTCAACAAAACTGTGCACTACGCACTGCATGTCGAGGCTTTTTAAATTTGGGTTGTGATTACTAAATATTGCTTCGTTCAATGCTTTTCAAGAATGCAAAGTGAAAACCTAGACCTCTGTTTTCATCTCCCCTTGGCTAGTGCTTGTTTTATTTGCAATAATGCAAAGAATATCTCTTTTGAGGCCGCTAAATTTTTAAACTTACGCTTGTGTGCCGAAAAGTTGTCTTCATACGAATGATGAGTGTCTTTGGGATAGTTATTATTTTTTTGTTTTGTTACGAACCATCTTTTTCGGTTCAATGCTGGCCTGTTTTTCAGCACCTACTACTTTCGTTTTCAACTTTTATCTTGTTTCATAGACTTGTTCCTGAAATTACTGTTTCGATACACCTTGTGCATAGACTCGGCGTTCCTTCGAGTTCTTGCTAAATGGTACTTTCCTCCTTCGTTTCTTTTGAACGCTTTTGTGAAAATTAGGAATGCTTATACTGACGTCTACTCTTTCTTATAGTCTTCTTTCTCAACCTGCTGTTTCTACGCACAGGGCATGACATGTTTTGTGGGAACACACTATGTGCATAGATTCTGCGTTTCTTAACTCTATACCAAATGGTGCCTTCATATTACCTCCCGTTGAACATCTTCATTGACGTTAGGGAGACTGAAACTAACTTACTACATTATTTTTTCCCTCTTCTCAACTTGCTGTTTCTATGTACAGGGTCTCCTCTTTGGAGACGCACCTTCTGCATAGATTCACCGTTTTCTGCAGTCTTCGTTTTCTTGAAATCCCTTTGTATTGGCTTGAAAGGGTTAAACTAACACAATAATAATGTAATAAAACTAAAAGATATTGTTTCATAAATGGTGTGCGAAGTCCTCTTTGTTGTTGTCGGTTACTCCTGTTTTTTCGTTTTTGTATACCTCACAAAAGCAACCATTTCCCCGTATACGTTGCATGCAAACGCCGCACCCGGCGGCTTTGTATTGTCGATATCGGTCTTCCATCAAGGGATTAGTTGCTTACCGATAATTTGGGAAAACCAGATAAGATAAGCGAGAGCTTTTTGTGTGCATGCGACTACCTTCCGTTGTGAGGTCACACTTGCCTATCAGCGCTACGTAAGGAGAGAAGTGTTCTTATTTAGCATGGAAAACTGTCTTTTATGGTGTTGTTTTTTTGCAGGGTTTCCTGTTTATTACGAGTAAATGCTACAATTTCATGTAGGAACCTTTCACACTCACGACTGGTTAAATCATGTTATAATGACTGACATCTTCGGTCAGTATTATCTCTGTGTTCTCCCCATGTGTCTCTTTTCGCCGTGTTTGTTCGGTGCCCCTGAAGTTTAGCGTGTACTAAATACGTCACGGGTATGAGCCCAAGTGGCGGGACGTGTACACTTTTTTTGCTCAAACTAATGTTTAGTGAAACTGAAGTGTTACTGTGATGTTCGTGTTTCTTATTTTGACAATGAAGAAGTAGCGATTGGTTTGTCAGCTATTTGTGTTATGGCCTAGCGCCGCTGACTTTCTTTTATAGCTTAGGATAGATGAATTCTGGTGGTTTTAATGTGTAGGCGCAGAGTGTTGAGTGCCCTCTAGTGGTAGAAAATGGTGAATGTTCGCTGTACGGCTTGCCAGGCTAAATATCGCGTGTTGTCTGCCAAAAGCCTCAACTTGTTACTGGATTGCGATGCTCCGAGACCTCAACCAAAGTTCCCATACAAGCCTCCAAAGAGAAGAAAAGCCAGGTCCTATAACAGGGTAAGTTTTCAAGGGTTTCTTCTTTGATAGAATTGGCCTGTTTTTTGCTAAATGTTTACTCTTATCAAGTTCCCTCAGAGGGACACAACTATTGTAATTAGCGCTCAAAATGTGCTGAGCTGAAGGGTACATAGGCCTTACTTTTGTTGAAATAGAAGATTATTTTTTATGGTTTTGTTAAGAATTGTCTTTTTTTGGTTTTCTTCTGCCATTTTTTCAACCCCTATTACTTTCTTCTTCAGCTTTTATCATGTTTCATGAACTTCTTTTAATCGCGGTGCTTTTAAGTGTAGAATGGAGCAACACAACTTGTGTATTGGTTCTCATGTTTCTTTAATTTTGTATTAAATGGTAGCTAACCCCTTTCTTATGGCTACAGAGGCTTACCAACGTATAATCTAATCTTACATTTATGTGATACAACAAACATCGTTTCAACTGCGGAAGGGGATGCCAAGCCTTGATGAAATAAGTAAATGCTATTGTATAATGTTTTGTGGGCATTCAAACTTTTGGATCTAATGGCTCTTCAAATTATGCTTTTATAGTAAATATTGTCATCTTGAGTGGGCAGTCAAATTGATTCCACTCGTAGGAAAAGGTTCCTCAAATCCAACTTTAAGTGATTATCGTAGCAGCATTTCGTCATCGTAGGACTGAATGCTGCAAACGGTGATGCTGCATCACTTAGATAACTGTTTCTGGAATTTTTCAAATAAAGTAGTTCCTCAGTCATGCCTGGATACAAGTGTGTTGGAAAACCTTGTGTTTACATTTTAGTATTTGCCCAGATGGACCGCTATTGATGCAGGTGTTACTGCAAATTACTGATTTGATACCAGGTGCAAGGTAAGTATAGTTTGGTTTTCTGTTGACTTGTGTGCACACACTCTCCGTTATGTTCCATAGCTTTGATTCATGAGGAAGTCTGAACGTGCGTCTTAATCCATGGCATATGTTCTATATTGCAACACTTGATGAATGTTGGAACATAGTTTTGTTCAACCCGTATAGATGGATAATATTTCTGGTTATGTTTCCGTCTTAAAATTACATATCAATACTTCCAGAATTAACTGGGAATGAAAGTGCCAACAGCTTGCTTGTTCTGTTGAAGTTTGCAATAGCCGAGTAACATTTGCATTAGCCCAGTGACCTTCAAGGGAATACAATAGTTACTGTATCTATGGGAATAAGCTCTCCCAGGGGGAATACACGAGGTCGCTCACTCTTGGTTTGGTAGACCTTCTGATGAAATAAAAGGGGTTATTCATTTCGTTACAAAGCAGCTGTTTTCTTTCCACTGTCATCCTGTTTTTCTGCACCTCTGACGTTTGACATTTTTCTTGAATTTTTATCTTGGATCTTGAACTTACTTTCTACCTTGCTGTTTTTATAAGCAGAGGATTTTGTGTGGGTACGTACCTTGTACACAAATTCCCCGTTCCCTCAACTCCATACTAAATGGTACCTTCATCCTTTCTCTCATTGGCCCGCCTTTGTTGAGGTTAGGGAGGCTTAAACTAACTTAAAATCGAATTTAAGTAGCCCAGTGATATTGAATTTTAAAAGGCTACAAGATCCTTAAATATGGCCACTTTGTGGTAGACCCTCTTCGTCTTTTTTTTTTGTTGTAGGTTATAATAGTATAGAGACGACATTCATCACGACAATCATTTATTTGAGTGTTTGGTACTATTGATAATAACCTTTTATGTATCCGGGTGTATGTTCTACTGCGTATCTCCGTGCAGTGGCTTCATGGTAACTCAATTTACTTGCAGTTATTGTTAGATCTGGGGTTTCTAATTTCATCTGCAGATTTTAAAGGCTCACTCTAGCGTATACTTTCAGTTCTACAGCTTTCTAACCCTCAGGTTGCTTTTGCTGCGAAAATGTTGTGTCAGTCAAGGTGGCGACGTTGTTGCGAATATCTCATTGCATTAATTAATTATTCATCACGTCCCATTCAAACTTCCTCTTTCGCTTGAGGGTCGAATTCGCATTTCCGTTGTGAAGAGGAATGCACGTATTCTTCTGAACGCTTCATAGCATAGCATGTTTTTCTTGATTGCCGAGACAATTGTTTTCTTGCATTTACCCAACATTTTATGCGGATAAGTGCGAAATTACTCTACCGGATAATTCACACAACATGCTAAACGAGTGACTTCTGTACTGAAGTTGTAATTCTAATCATATTTGTTAAGCAGACTCTTTTATGCTATTTTTCGCGAAAGTGCTGGTAGTTTCATTCTATTTTTAGTTTTCCTGTAGTTTAATGAACCTGCAGTATTCAGTGGTGCGGCTTGGTGCTGAGGTTGATGTATGAGGCAGTGTACCCCTTATTGAGCTTGGTATTCTCTGGGAGCGTGTGGCCGGTCGCCTAATGGGTCGACCAACAAACATGCCGTATTCGTAGCCCGCTTGACGCTCATTGACACTCAATAGTTGCTCTGTTCTCCTGGCTATTCCCTCGTCATCGACCACAACTGGCTTGCAAAATTTTTTATAGGGATTGCGTGTGGTATTTGTGCGGTCGTCGCCGCCGCCTTTCTTGCAAGGATAAACTAAGTCAAAGTAGTTTTCATTCTCCATTTTTCAGCTGATGGCAAATACTCATCGTACGTTTTATTGCTTCGGCGTTGCTTTGTATTAAAAATGTCATTAACCAAGATGTCCCAAATGAAGCCTTTGAAGTTTTTTTCTCAGTCAAGCAAGAGGGATGTTAGTTAAATTCATTCATGTCAAATTACCTTTGCCTTGCTTCAACTTTTTTTTAAATCGTTGATAGGTGCGGTTTTGCTCAGATGCCTGGAGGGTCGGCAACTCGCTCGCTCCTTCATTTTTTTAAATTGCGGAAGCTCCTTGTGCTATAAATTGGTATCCCCAAGCCTCATGTTTGATAGCGCTGATTTATGGCTGAGCATCTGTCCATAAGATCATTCTGCTTAGGCATTGTTGCGTTCCTCTTCTAATCTTCAGGTTTATATTTCGTGTTTCTTCTTTTGTGCTTAGGTTCGTGATCCCCCCAGGGGGATCCAACTATCGTATCTATGGGGATTGGTTCTCCCAGGGGAAATATGCGAGGTCCCGAGCTAAAGGTTATGTAGGCCTTCCCTTTGTTGAAATAGAATAATGGGCCCCCTCAGGGGGATACAACTGTTGTATCTATGGGAATTAGCGCTCCCAGGGGGACTATGTGAGGGCCCGAGCTAAGGGTTAGGTAGGCTTCCTTTTTGTTGAAATAAAATAGGTTTTTGTTCTGTTACGGACCATCTTTTTTCGGTTCACTGCTGTCCTGTTTTTTCAACACCTACTACTTTCTTCTTCAACTTTGATCTTGTTTCATAAACTTCTTTCTCATCTTACTGTTTCTATGCCCTTTCTGCATAGATTCCACGTTCCCTAAACTCCATACTAAATGGTGCCTTTCTCGTTCCTCTCTTTGGATCGCCTTTGTAGCGGATAGGGAGGCTTAAACTAACTAATAAACTAAACTAAACCAGAATAATGGGTTTTTTATTTCGTCACCGACCATCTTTTTCGGTTCACTGCATTCCTGTTTTTCAGCACCTACTACTTTCTTCTTCAATTTATATTTTCATTAATGAACTTCTTTCTCAACTTACTGTATCTATGCACTTTGTGCACAGATTCTGCGTTCCTTCAAGTCCATACTAAATGGTGCCTTCCTCCTGTCTCTCTCTCTCTCTGGAACCCTTTGTTGCGATGAGGGCGGCTTAAACTAACATCTTATTTAGTAAGCCTCTGGATTGTTTTTTTCTCTGCGAGTTTTAAAAAGGAATTTTGTTAGCTTTGTGACTTGGTTGATCCTAGTCATTACCAAGGATGCAATTACTGAAGTACATTTGTGGCATCGTTCAATGGTTGTATTCGCCTTGTATCGGGTTTCTTCCTCGATGGGTGCTCTGAACGAGATTATTTGTCGCTAAACTTATTCTAGGCATGTCGAATTTTTGCATCCATGTTGTGTGGCACTAGCGTCATCAAGAAGTGGTATTGCCTCGTAAATAACCTAGATGCGCGACGACCGGTAACCTCTTAGGTCACGTGGGAGGAGTTCCTGTTGTATATTTTCGTGTGTTGTTATGTCGGACTGTAAGGAATTGCACTTGCTGTTACCGCTGGTAATCCATCAAGTTTTGAAAGCTTGTGATTTGCCTTGGTAGTCATATTTCATGAGATACCTATTCTAGACTCGACAATTGCTTCCATTCGTTGCGTTTAAAACGACGCGGCAGTGATGCGCGCTGGCGCGCATCACTGCCGCATACTGCTCAGTACATGCTATGTTTTCATACAGTTCAGCATCGCTTCAAGTTAGCTTTTTAGTTTGTATGTTCGGGGAAAATTAAAGTTGACGAAATTAATTACAGTATGCTACAATCATCTTCCCAGGGTTTTATACTTCTCTCTCCACATTCTGTTAAGTACGAACTATTTTCTCTGATTCGTAAGAAATTAGAGATGTGAATTGCTTTAATACAGCTCAGAAGTATAGTGCATTGTATGGGTGTAGCAAGTTAAGAGTTCGCTCACTTCTCCTGCCTTATATGGAGTGAACAGCGCAGGGTAAGCTTGCGGCAGCAGCAGACCGACGTGGAGCGAGCGACTCCTACTGCCCCATTGCTCACGGCGCTTGACGTCATCACTTCGTGCTCATATTATAGCCTTACAGAATTTCTTTTCTTCTTTCTCACGAACACAGCAAAACCGTATTTTTGGCCATCATATTCACTCATTATAGTCTTACAGAATTTCTTTTCTTGTTTCTCACGAACACAGCAAAATTTTATTTATGGCCAACGTATCCATTCTTGCATCAAAGCAAGCTGTCAAGAACTCATTAGGGGGTTCTAATCGTTTGTTCTTGCGAGGAGAGTCTCTGTGAACTATTTGAATTTATAAATACATTTCTGACAAATTCTAATCAATTTTCCTTTCCAACTAGCTGAACGTGCATTCAGACTATTAATTAAAAATAAGTTTGTTTCTCAACGTTTTCTACCTTAATATTTAATTGAAAGTCAACGATTTAGAACTGTAACAGTGCGTAAACGTAAGGTTGTATGTTGTTGCAAATATTGTAATCATGCCAAGCCTGTAACCTAGCATTTAAACTATACCAGAAAACTAATTCTGAGTGTGCAGGAAATCCGCAAGGATAACTGCTTATTACATCAGGATGTCTTTCGCGTATATTTCATTTCGAAATTTCGAAGACAGATAGCATAATTAGTGAGGAAGAGCTTCTGCGATGATCTTGAGAGATAAAATAGGCGTGGGACGACGTTATTTGTGGTCACTGCTGATGCCTGCAGGGATGCGTGCGGTTGTCTAGTTCAGCGATTAGTTCAAGGTCGGTGCGTCGGTCTTGGACTGTCTGCTGCAGCTGGTCTGGGTGACTCACCGGAGCAGCACCGGGATATTTGCGAGCGCTTTTATTCCCTAAATCCGTTCCTATCTTGCTCAATTTCATTTCTTTTCAGTAGGGGGAAGGCTAAAAGGTGAAAGCTACTTTAGTGTGAGGTGTACCTCGAGCTAGCACTATAACGTGAGGTTAGGTTACTAATTTATGTTACTTATTTCCACACATTTAATTTAGCAATAAACACTTAATTTGAGCATCTCAAACTGCACCTGGGTACGCGATATATGTCGGTATACCTCACGCTATAGTTGCACCGGCTTAAAGACTTGTTTTGAGTATTAGATTTTACGATTCTTCAATGCGCTTGGCATTGCATGCAATGTTCAATGGAACAGAAATTGACATGAAAATCCGTTACCAGTCTTCTCTGTTCATTATTTTCACTTACGGAATATCAAATTAAAAATAACTTAAAGATAGACTTCAGTTTCAAGAAAATAGCTCTTCGTATTTGCTTGTTAGCGAAAATTGGAACCAATTTTATTTTGTTGTGAGCTCTTCCTAGACCGCTATGTTTACCCTCTTATGACTAATCATTCCATCAAGTCATTAGTTATCTGTTCCCCTGATATGAAAATGTGAATCTCGAGCTTAAAATCTATGTTGATGGTTTAATGGTATTGTTATTGTACGAAAAGTACTACTCACTTCCACTTCTAACAGATACACACACTTCAGCTGCTTTTTTTTTTTCATGGATGTCTCTTGGCGCGGAAAAATAGCGATACTGATTTCTAGCATCTAGAACTTGAAGCCCGTCTACATCGCATTTCCATATTTTATAACGAGGAAACCATTAATGTATCTTCCCCCCTTCAAAAGAAAAGCTGGAACACTTATCTGAAACTCTCTTCCTTTTCAGAATTACTTCCTCCATAGAAAAGAGTTGAGTTGTGGCACATGTGTTGAAAGAGGTCATGAGTCTTGAGCTATGTGGCAAACAAAACCAATTGAGTTAATGTTAGAAATAATTTATCATTGACCTGTATAATTCCTAAACGACCAGCATTGCACTGGAACTCTTGATCCCTCAATGTTGCCCAGCTGCCACCCTGATGCCCTTAACATAACGAGCTCATGATACCATATGAGGTGCGGGCGGAGGCCCTTCGCGTACTCCCATACATTCTGCTCGCTCTGACGGGAGAGCAAAAGAAAGGCTCACCCCGTTCTGTATCAGGGAGTGTCACTCTTCCATTATTTGGGCATGGCGCCTTAAGTTCCGTTACACAAAGCTCGCGACTTTTCAAGGGATTCTCGTTAAAACAACAATAAACTGTAGAGAAACACTCGAAAGCTCGACTCAGTCCAAGCGAATGAAGATTGGTTGAATGACGATCGTAATCGCGTGTGATGAGGAGCAGTAAAAATCGCTGAGAATTCTTTCTTCTTGAAGGGAATATGAAAACGCATTATAGATCTGCAATAGGGCATTTTGCTTCTAATGAACCGTTTTTTCTTAAAGAGTTTTGTTTGGTCTGTTTTTCCCGTGCTTTTCTTGTTAACTTTTGAATCTTCGTGAGCGATTTTTTCCATGGAAGAAATCACTTTATCTGTGTTTTGTTAAGAGGAAGGCGGAGTTTGACAGGTGTAAACCGCTTTAGAAAGACGCCTCAAGCTTAGAGTTCAGAGACAGTCATGATTAGATTATGTTGGTTTAAGCCTTCCTCAGCACAACAAAGGTCTTTTCGAGAAAGGAAGGCCCCATTTAGTGTAGAATTTAGGTATCGGGGAATCTATGCACAAGGACTGTCACTACACCTGGTGCATAGAAACCACGATATTGAAATAAGTTTTTTGAACAATACCAAGTGAAGAAAAGTAAAATGTACTAAAAAAGGGACTGTGGTAAATAAAAGAGATGGTCCGTAACTAAATAAGGAATAAATTTTATTTAGGGAGGTCTACTTAACTTTCAGCTCGGGACTTCGTCCTCCCCTTGTGAGTGCTAATTCCCGTAGGTACGATAGTTGTATCCTCCCGAGAGGATTAAGCGCAATCAAGTGAATAACTACTTGCCATCCTAATATTTTTGTTTTTGGTAATAAAATCTTTATGTGTCATGCGATTGCTCATCTTTTATTCTAGACTTTCTCAATTTGAATTTTAAATTTCAACATATTCAACTATCCACTCAGTGAAATGAAGGGTAAGCTTTGTTGCTTTCTTACTAGTCATGTACACTCTTTAACTTTGATTGTTCCTACGCTCGGAAGTGCGTTCAATAAACTGCGAAGTGGTCTGTGCTACTATTATTCTAGATTCATGTTTGACAACATGACTATAATTAGTTGAAAATAGTTGCGGCAACATGTCTTCACAAGTAATGTTTTTAAAGATGGAATACTTCAGTAGAACAAACCTAAAATGCTGCAATGCTCAATAGTTTTTGAAGTTGAAGGTTTCAGCCTTACATCATCAATGTCTATACGAAGAGTTTCCATGTCAAGTTTACATCGTGTTTAATGTTCAAGAGACGTAAAGGCGTTAATGTTAGCTTATTACTCTATTCAAATGCTAAATTGGGCTGGAACAGTTTATGCATTAAATAGCGCTCAGAATCAATGAGTGAATACATGAGTCTGTACCTTATTTTCGAAGGTTAAGCTTTAGACATGTATCCTCTGTAATATAAAAACATAGCATGAAAACGTTTATACTCATTTCTACATGAAAAATTTGTAAGGTTGCTGAAAACTTCTCATCATTTCAATAGTAACACTAGAAAATAAATAATTTTCATAAATTCAAGTATTTTTACTAGAGAATATTTGAAGTAGCCACTCTACGTCTTCGTCCTCGAAGTTTTCGATCTCCACCTGTATCCTCCGTTAGTGTCCCTGCTTCGTCACTGGAGACAGCGTTGTTCTAGATGGCTTAGGTGGATAGTAATGTGAGGCTCTGGTTTACTCTCCTTTGTGTGTGTGTGCACGTCATCTTGAAAATTAATTGTGAGTCTCTGCCGATGTTCAAGAATTGTAACTCGCAATTCAGCCCGTGAAAAATGTTACCTTACCGTTAAAAAGTTGTCGATGCGTTCTTAGGATGTATTTTGAATGGTAAAATTATAATAAAAAATTTTGATTAGTGTAAAATTTCACTGGCGTTTGCACGCGGTATTTGATGGTTATATTTGCAATGCTCTGTATTTCCTTGAAAAATTATCATTCCTTGATGTTCTTCCTAGTGACATGTACCCGAATGATGTTTTCTTCCTTTCGAATGCGGTGGAGGATAAGTGTTCAAACCCCCCTCAGGGGGATACAACTATTGTATCTATGGGAATTGGCGCTCCCAGGGGGACTATGTGAGGGCC
>JACJUY010001586.1:51100-87241 GCA_014220935.1 Platorchestia sp. MABIK
TCTTCTTTCCCAACTTACTGTTTCTATGCCCTTTCTGCGTAGATTCCGCGTTTCCTACACTCCATACTAGATGGTGCTTTCCTCCTTCCTCTCTTTGGATCGCATTTGTTGCTGCGGGTAGGGAGGCTAAAACTAACGACTAATCTAATCTAGTGTTCAAACTATTCTGAGCGATTAGTGTACCGGTCTATAGAAGCCCCTTTTCAACTAGGCAGCTCATGTCTTTATAAACAGTGATGTCTCTTCGTCTGAAGTCCAGTCGCTCACTTGCTTGTAAATTCATCAACGATGTTCAGTCTTCGTGCGAATTCAGCAGACGGAAGCTGCTTACGGTGATTAAGCGCTGGCTGAGCCGTAATCTTGAAGCCGACGCGGAATCAGCGTGTCGCTGCTCTTGTCTTGCCAGTTAGGGAAATTCCATGATATTTCTAAAAATTTCTCAGTATTTTTCTTGCCAGATAGGGAAATTCCACATTCGTAAAAATTTATCACTATGTCATAATTACAGACGATCTATATTGTCAGCGCTATACTCCAGGCTTTGTTACGAGATTCAAATTTGTTGAAGGAACGTGTGACTTGTGCTGCAATATTCTCAATGACGCCTTAGTGTGACTTTTCCATCTTGAGAAATAAAGAGTCATTTTTTTATTCATATGTAATGTAATGTAAGTTGGTTTATCTTCGTAAACTTTTTCAAGATAGTTCCTTTGCTTTGTGGATGCTCTTCGCTTAGGATGCTCTGTTCCAATCTATGTAGTAACGTAACAAAAATATCTCCCGCTGTTTTTGAGCTAGTGTCAAATTTTTTGACTTCAATTCTCAGCAGTAGGAGCATCGTTGAGATCGTAGATGTAGAACGTGTGATCTTATAGTTGGAATTGGCTGAAACGTGTGGAGCACTGACTATGTGACATTGGTTATCGGAAGACAAACTTGCCTGTTTTGCGTGCATATCAAGAAGTACAGCGTCTCCCCCTGCTTGGTCATGATGTAAACAGAAGAGCGGTGCTCTGCCATGTACGGGTGCGACAGGTCTGTGTGGGAGGTTTCTGCTTGCTGCCGCTGTCTCAAATGAGCCGCAACGTTGTGTTCTGAAGGCCCTGGCCTGCTGCGAAAACGCTGTCGAAAAATATTCCAGTATATTTCGTCAAGCATTCGTGCTGGGTATCATTTGTATTTCTGTCCAGTATTCGCAAAGTGAAAAAAATACTTAATTTTCTTTAGGATTTCATTCAACTGATGATAAGAATCTTGAACATATTTGTGATAGCAATTTTATTATTGCATCATATTTTGTAATGCTGACGAAAAGACTTTGAATCCCACTACAGTTCGGTATAATGTTATAACCCGTCTTATTATGGTAGTTCCTCGTATTTTGGGTCAAGTTTCATTCCGTAGTGGATTATTTTGTCTCCGACCTTTTCTGCAACGACGCTCTAACGTTTCGTAACAAATAGTTCTGTTACTTACGAGTATCGGGCCTCTCAATAGGTGTTTTGAAGGCCACCTGCCTACGGCTGCTCTAAGTATACATAACATGAACAAGCGGCATGATGCTAAGCGGTTCTCGGTGCAGTGTATAGGCATGCTATTCAGCATGTACGACCCTTTTAGGCTTTGTAAGTATTCTTGTATACATGTAAGTTTCCGTAAATGATTCAAACTGTATGTTATATTCCCCTCTAAAGGGGGACAACTATGTAATTGTATCGATGGGTATTAGCGCTCCAGGGGAAAATGTGAGGGTTCGAGCTGAAGATTAGGTTGAAAGAAAATGTTTTTGTTTTGTTACGGACCACCTTTCATCGGTTCACTACTGTTCTGTTTTTTTGCTCGTACTATTTTTGTCTTGAAATTTTAATTTGTTTCATAAAATTATTCCCTAGCTTACAGTTTTTATGCGCACTGGATTCTGTGTGGGAACACACATTGTGTATAGATTCACCGTTCCCTCAACTTCATACCAAACGGCGCCCTCATCCTTCCTTTTTTTGAACACTTCTTTTGTGGTTAGGAAGGCTTGAACTAACTACAATTTAATCAAATCTTTACACATTTTAATCAGTTATACTTCGTAAGATAGCTGGCGCACAGAATCGGACGGTGAGCGGATGGCGTGCAGCCCTCATACGGCGTCCATGGGTCCCTGTCCATCATAATGACCTGCGCAATGTGCTCCCGCACGATCCTTCCCCGCACTTCTCTGCCAGCCTTCTCTGTCTGGCCTTCTGGCCATGTGTCACTTCTGTCCTTGGTTACAACTTGTGTATATCATTATTACCACTTGCATTCTGTGCCACTTTTCATTTATTTTTTTCTTTTCTGTGGCCTCGATCGAGCCTTAATTGAAATCGACTTTGTAACCTTCTGGAATGTGAATCATTTCAGGCATGCTTTCGATTATCCACTGAGAATATAATTATATTCTCTATATTGCATTATTTTAATTAACAAATGCATTTTATAAAACATTTGGTATTTCCATGCGCGTATTATCTTGAAAGTAAGGCCGACTGTAACTCTTTTGGCATCCAAGGGCTATGAGAATTAGCGCTCATAAAGGGAAAATGTTAAGTCTCAAGCTGAAGATTAAATGGTTTTTCTTTTCTTGAAGTAAAATAGGTTTTTATTTGTAACGAATTATCTTGTTTCTATTTACTATTACTTTTTCAGCATCTATTGCTTTTTTCTTTCACTTTTATCGTGTTTCATGAACTTCTGTCGAGCTTTCTGTTTATGCGCTGTGTGGGACACGTTTTGTACGTACATAATTCTTTTAATTTCACACGAAATGATGTTTACCTACTTCATATCTGAGGAACACTTTTATTGTGGTTAGGAAGGTTTTAACTAATCGAATTTAACATACATATCGCATTTGTTTTTAAATCACGTCTGAAATTGTGTTCGGACACATTTACGTTTTGTGCCAGCTTCCGTGCGCTATCTTGGAAACATTGTAATAGTGAGCTGCTATTTATGTATACATACCCTGGCCATGATCCTTATCACTCGACCGGACTTGCCATGCTCTTTCTCATTAACTTTTGGTCGAAAATCTGGTCTTAATAAGAACTGTTAATTAAAGAACCTATAAAGTGTATGATGAAGATAATCCATCCGTGTCACATTATTTGGGAGAGATGTGTGTTCGCACTCAGCCTTGCGGACACTCTTCTGTAGGAACATTCTAAACCGTGAGCCTCACCTTATAGCAACAGTTTTCAGGTAAAATATCATTTTGTTTCCAAATATATCATGTTAGCTATTTCTAGTATGCATTTTTCCTACTCCAAAACACTCTTCTTTATTTGACATCATGGTTATCGCTTATTATATGCAATATTTCAATTGTATTTTTGCTCAAATATTCGATTCTGATCATGTTGCCGCATTTTTATTTCCTTATTGTCGCCGCATTTTTCAGTTGTCAGCATTAAACGTCTGCAATTATATTTTGTGAGATATCCTATTGCTCGCTCAGTCTTGTTCTTAGTCGTGTTTTCCCAAACGCGTTTTATTGATGAGTGAACGGCACGCGAGCATTCGGAGGTAATGGTTCATTTCGAACCGTGGTTCTAACTGCGTGCGTGATGACTATCATTACCACGCCAGACAATCTTTACGAGGCTCATCCTGGACGATAACTCGGCTCGCGCCATTCCAGGCACGGTCTGTCCAAGCTCGTGCCTTGCTTGGCGCCGATTGTACAGCACAGAGTGGCATCAAAATGCATGGTCAAAAACTTTTCCAGTATTTTTATCTCTTCGAGAGATGAAAATGTTTAAAATCTTGATGTTTTTAAAATTTGTCATGGTTAGCATAAGCATTTTTTGTGGCATCGAGTATGATTTTCGTGGTATTACTCGGGAGAGTTAAAGGACCTAGTCGTAGAACCTCTTTTGGCGAAACAATCACCAAGTTAAACCTCAAAAATTCAAAATTCTGAAATTGAGGCACAGTTTTGTCTACCGTGCAATACAAAGATTTGAGGGTTCTGGATGCGCTACGGATCTCATAAAAGTGACCGTCTAAGATCTGCAATGACCCAGAAAATCAAACAAAAGATTGCATCAAAGATCGGAAGAAAACTTCGGAGGTCCATGAGGCAAATGGTCACAGAGTTTGAAATAACGAGAGCCTGTTCCTAGAGTTGTAAAAGGAGACTTAGGACTCTCTCCTCTGAAATTAAGAAAAATCAGTAGCCGTACAGATAAATTAAAGGAAAGAAGGCGCACAAGAGAGAGATCGTGTTTCGTTAAGCCGGCTCATAGTTTATGAGCTTGACTTAGTTGTGGTCCCAGATGAGAATATTCTCCCTTTTGAACGGGCTTTCAATTATTAAAATGGCTGAGTTATTCACAAAGTGTTTCAGCAATAACAAAAAAAACATGAGAAATATTCGCCCGACCAAAAGCCTGTCTCTTTCATACTTAAGGAGGAGTGTCGGCGTCGATTTGTTTTATAAATTAATTCCCACATTGCACTTTGAGACATGAAAAGCCAGATATCAGTCATGTACAAAGATAGTACATTTTAATATTATTCATTGCCAAAGCCAATTCATGAATGAGACATCGGTCGAAGCTCTTTCGTGTTAATACTGATTTCCGCACAGTGACCGCTATTGTTCTCGAGATATGTTGGGCATCTTTCTTTCCTTTCCCTCATTGCTTTTCTAATTAGGTCCGGGGTTTCTCTTAGAATGTTGATATTTATTGAGATTGGATCACGGATGTCTTGCAAGTCCGTAGGAGGCGTCATAAATGCACGTTCCTACAAGAAACCCCAAAGGGAGAAATCAAGTCTCAATCAGGATGGCGGTCACGGTACTTGATTCAATTGAAACAAAATCCCTTCAACAGAAGTTTCATCAATAAATTAGTTTTTAAAGCAGGTAGTGTTACAATGAAAAATGATAATGCTTGCAAATTAGCGACATCTGTTTGTCTTTCCTTATCTGAAAGTGTAATGTGGAAATGAATTCAGGAAATTGTCATCATTCTGGATGCAACGAAAATCAATGGTCAGCAATAAAAAACTCGGAACTAGTGATAAAAAATGAAATTTTCTAACATACGAGACATTTTTTTGGGCTCACCCTGTGTAGTATGGCTAACTTGCTGGAAACGATGCCAATCACCCCTGTCAAGTTCTGCTTGTTTCTTTCCTCTTGGACTTTTTTAGAGTGCCTATTCTCACGCCAGCTTTCAGGTTACTTTGTCAGTATTGGTAGAGATGTATTACATTCGGTAGGATTCTCGAATGAGATTTCTTGAAAGCTACCAGATGGTGCGAGCAGTGCAACATTTTGGTTTTTCTTTTTCATCGATCTATTTTATGAGCTCAAATATTGATCTTTAGTGGCAACGTTCTTTTTCTGCTGGATGAAACTCGACTGCTTGCTTGTAAAAGTATTCCAATTTGAAGGTATTTTGTTTCTAGTTTATTTGCTCGGAAAGTTATTGAGTGTATGGCAAGAATTGAAGTATTACCCACAGTAATATTGTACACCGTATCGGCTGTCCGTTCATCGTATGAGTACCCCGTAGGCAGTTATGTAATGATACGTGGTCATGTGATTCATTGTCTTTTATTAGTTACAATTGTCTAAATAAGGGAGAGGAGTTATTTGTCATAAAATGACAATGATGTTCATAATATTCATCAAAAGTAATTTTTTAAAGCAATTTTTGTCCAATGCTTAGATCTACTGCATGAGCCAGAGTATGAATTTTAAATTTATTTTCATGAGTTAAAGAACGATCTGGGAAGTACGTGAAATGTTTCTTTGGTGAAATTTTTTTTTTCATTGGGGGCGAATATTATTTTCATAACGTTATTTTAAATTTCATAATGCATTTTCTGTGTTGACCAAAGTACAACAAGGCGACACAGTATACAAAGTACCAATATTGAATGTATTAATATATCAGATTGATAATCAGACATAATTTTTCTTACAATTTGTGATGTTTCAAAAATTTTCATTTTGTTGATGTTTTTAGATGCTGACAACTACACTCCTGCAGTTGATATTTTCTCACCTGAGAATTTCCTTTCCTATTTTTTTACTCGGTGTGTTGAATTCGTTGCAAAATTTCCTTCGCACATGCGAAACTCGATGCGATAATAAGTTATCGAGACCGTATCGCCGCTGCCTTCGACTTGTTTGCTATCCGATAAGCCGACGGTAGAAGTTGTGTACATGACCATGGTTTGTTGTTCGCTGTCTTAATTAGCGTTGTTGACTCGTTCGCATTCAATTGCTGTTCTGTTGCTCGCGTTTGTTTTGAGATAGTCACTTTTTAGCAAAAAAAATTGTTTTGATTTTGCTATTGTTTCAACTTTTAGAAATTCATCGCATTTACTTTGAAAATGCAGTAATTTTAAATAATCTTATTTTACTGCGAAATCTTAGTTTAAAGTTAGTTAAGTAATCTTTCCTCTCCCTCCATTTTGGAACATTGTAAGTGCAGCATTTTCAGTACCTCTTTTTTTTTGCAGCTGCTTTGTGCATTTATTTTCAACCGTTTTCAAAGTTACATGGAAATCGCTAATGATTTTGACAGTTTTTTTGTGTGGAAACATAAAAACCCTGAGCTCGTAGAGTTTTGTTATTCATAGTACAAATTCTCGTGTACGCTGTAACCTCACAAGTTATTGTTGTCATCGATTCTATTCATACCCGATAATATTTTTATAATACATTTATTTACTAAAACATTGATTCTATTTATTCAATCTGGGTCGTAAATGAGCAGCTTTTATTTTCCCTATAGGTATACAGTGTTCTGACTGGTTACGTTGTTAAAAAGCTCATTTACCTGAAACGTAAACGATGGACGTTTTAATGATAAGTTTGTTAGCCTCTGGCGAATCTTTGTTAAAATTAATAAGTGTGCCACGGCATCATTGAAGCAAGGTATGAGATTTGGAGCTCGGACAAACCTGTGAGAACAAGCTTACCTTCAAACCCATCGTGGTGTTTCAGTGTTTGCTAGCGCATCGTTGTTGTTGCGTTGAGCAGTAAGTTCTAATGTTCATCGGATTTACGTTCAAATGTATTTCAGACATAAAGTATTTGTTACATCCCATTGCACCATAAAAAGCTTGTGCAATCTTGACCTTTACCTTTGGTGTCGCAGCTCCTCATCCAGCGCTGCGACAACCACATGCAGCTCTAAACCAGAACCGGTTCTTGCTCTGCCTGCTGGCACTTTCCTGGCTGGTTACCTTAACCACCTTGACTATTAGGCTCACAACTTGCAGGCATGAATGAATACTGCAGCTGGTGCGTTGTTCAGTTGCCTTGCATTCAAATTATTACCATTTGTCTCTGTCATAAGAGAGGCATCGACCTAGTCCAGCTTGGTCTATAATGGTGCCATGGCTCAGCATTGCAATTTATTCAATGCATATCATTTGACGTGCTTGTAAATCAGCGATAGGTAGTTGTCCACATGTGTGGACAAATTACTTCAATCGAATAGTTCTAGTGGTTTGGTAGATGCATGCAATTTGATTGGAGCTGGAACGCTAAACCCCTTTCATGTCAGTGAACAATGAAAATAGAGTGACGCCTTACACATTTTTTCATGTTTCTCATGTTCTTCAATCGTACGTCGGTTCTAACTTTCGTATCGTTCTCAATTTTCAGTGGTATAGTGTGAAGGTGTAAAATCGCCTGTTATGATCGCCTCCGCGCCGAAAACTATGCATTTCTGTGTTGTCGAGCGCTGTTTCGAGAATTTCCTGTTGGGCAACTGGGAAATTCTGTGGCGGTGGAGTGCCGCTTAGCTGCCGGGCATATGGCTCGCATCTGCGGTCCGGTAGTTTCATTCTTTCATTCTGCTGTGACTCACGTAGCTGTTGAGCGAGCTTTACGTGTATAGGATTAGTGCTCGAGTGTGGAGGCGGTAGCAAGGAGCTCATTTAACAATTTGGGATGAGTCGAGTGGAGAGCTCAAATATTCGAATGTGTTTATGAAGAACGCATACTGTAACTATTCAACAACTCGATAAAATAAATTGTGCCAGATTTAAATCTGTCAGACTTCATTTTAAATGCTCATAAATTTAGTTATAAATTCATCATCTATCGACAACTTTTCATGTGATGTCTTTTTTTCATGTAGACAATGTGCTCAAGCAGTTTGAAAATATGCAATAGTTTTGTCGTATAGTTTTCAAGTTATTACAGTTCTTGCATATTCGAAACCGAACTTTTAATAGGTGGAGAATTGTTTATCGTGATTTGCTATTGGTGCGCCGTAGATTGTGCCTTGTGATGCTTAACCCGTTACTCGCACCCGAAAGTTGCTGTGTGAAGTGTTCCGCAGCATGTTTGGTGGGCTCTTGGCTCGTGTAGTCTCGCTGATGTTCGTTGATGGACCTCAAGTGGCTGCTCCCTTGTGTGATCTTCTAACTTCCTTGCGGCTTGTGTAGCGCCCCTCACCTTCTTCACGAATTAAGAAAACAAACTTCGATCACAGATCATGTTGCGAACGGAAGTAGAACTTCTAGTGTATTGACTATCAAGCTTAGGACGTAAAATACATTCTCGGTTAAATGTAATGTATGACGTGAAATTTAGGATATAGTGCATTTCTTTGTGATTTTTTCAGTTTGTAATTTGATCTTCGCGGTTGTTAATCTGCTCACGGTAATGGTGGATTCTGTTTAATGAAATTTCTTGTTCGTTGGTACATGATATAACTCTTCATGGACTTATTTTTTACCTCGTATTTAAGGTGAACGCATCGTACTCGTCATATCCCCTCAGGGAGATGAAACGTTTGTATCTATGGGAATTAGTGTTTTCAAAATGAAGATGAGAGGTCACGAGGTGAAGGTTAAGTAGGCCTTTTATTGAAGCTAAATAGGCCTCTTTTTCTATTACGTACCGGACCACCTTTTTTAGGTGCGTTGGTGTCCTTTTTTTTTTAGTGCCTATTATTTCCTTCTACAAATTTTTTCATGTTGCATTCATTTGTTCAATCATGCCTTTTCAACGCACTGGGTGTGGGGACACACTTTGGGCTTAGATTACTCGTTCCCTTAATTCCACATTGAAGCGTGCTTCGCTCACTTAAGAACAGTTGTATTGTGGTTAGGGAAGCTTAAGCTTTCTGATCTAAGCTAGTATACCAGTAAATTTTACTCAACTCTCTAACCCGTTTCAGTTAATTATATACTTGAAAGTTGCTAGTTTTCACTATTGTTCACGAGTTCAAGCTCATTTGAAAATCAATGTGAATATGGTTAGTATGCCACATGCTTCAAAGTGCGGTCCAAGTCAATTTATGCGAGTTAGGTCTTACCCATTATTGACATGTTGCTAGGCAGGTAGGTATCTCGATGAGCCTTGTTTGAATCTAAGCAAGTTTGAGTTGATTCTGTCCCTATTTTCATTGTGTGCCTTTGTTGCCTCATGACCCATGTAGGTCCGGAACAGCCACAAAAAATTTGTCAATGATCATTCTCCCTTTCATGGTAGATGTGCTGCACAAAATATCTACCTGTTTCCTTTTACTCCCTTGATTTGCTGCGTACCATTACTCATTTATGCTCGTTGATTTCTTTGTCAATAGTCATTGTTCGCTCAGGTAGGAATAGTGCGCTCTTACGGATAGGTCGGCGTTATCATTGGCAAGAAAGGACTCTTTTGATTATGTGCAAAATGGGGCTTCAGGTGAAAAGGTTTTTTAAAATTACAACTTAAAAAGAGGTATATTGATTGCGTGCAAAATGAAGCTTCAGGTGAAAGCGTTATTTTAAATTACAACTTGAAAAGGAGTGATCAATATAGAGAGAAGGAATTAGCTTCGTTTTGGCGAGCCGTGCATGGATGTTTTTTGGCCGAGTTGCGGGCCGTCACAGCCTACGCTGCGACTGCCCCGCGGTGCGCCTGTGCCTTGACCTGCCGCACCCGTCAGCGGTCACCTGCTGCGTCCGCTCCCTCAACACCTGCTCCTATTTCCATGAACCAATCTCCCTGTTCGAAATATTTTTTTGACCTAGTCGTCTCCTATTTTCTCTGACTTAATTTCCCTTTACTCATCTTTCCTGTAGATTTTGAATTTTTTTTGCATGCTTTGATGTAGTATGAGCTCAGTTTCTTACCTTTTTTGTCTACCATAAAGCATTTACTCTCAAGTACCATTCGATGCTAGGGTGCTGGCTTCTATATACTGTATTTTTATATAATTTCTAATGCATTTATTCTAACGGATTAATGGCTCTTCTTCGATCAATTTGATTTAGAAAATGTGTGTATATTGTTTCTAGAGTCGCCATGCGTTTAGATAATCTTTTATATAAAGAATTGAATAAACCAATTAGATGTTAAAGGTCTGATATATCAAACCGTGATTTGAAATTCTGAAGTTTGAGAAATAAATATTTTGTTTGCGGTTAATTTGAAGTGTACTATTGTACACAATCATACCATAATTACTAATGTTAAATCTACTGTTACGATAATTGTTTGTTTTGTTCGTATTTGAGCATTACCTACGTTTTTTCCAGGAGTCAACTCGTTAACAGTATAAATGTTTCGATGGCAGATAGCTAAACTAAAGTTGAGACTTTTTCACATCTAGCAGACATAACTTCTATCGACGTGCTATTTCTTATTTATATTTTTATAATTTGAACACAAATTTTTGGGTAGTCCAAGTGTTAGCTGTATAGAAAAGCATTAATTTTAATTTAAAAAACACTTGTGACTTTCTTCGCTTTTTATACAGTAGTTCAGGCAATGTTTCCGTCATTCACCGGATTTTCTTTTGATGTTCGGGTTAAGGCGCGTTATCCCTGTTACTCGAAGCCAGATTTTTTCCGTCTTAAAATGAATCGGAGGTAAGTGGCCGCTCATTTTAGTACTCGGGCCACACCTATGAAAACCATGTTCCCTACTACCCGGTGCCTCCCATTCACAATGCCGTCGAGTTAGGTTCATTCATGGTTTCAGCGTGCTGCATGTCGCTGGGCTTTTGCATGGCGCGCTTTGAAATGCTGTCTTGGCTGCGTTGCACATCTGGTCTTACTTCACCTCGTGCTTCTTTGGTTTATTTGAGGGATGGTATAGATTAGAGATTCTGAACTGTCTACCTATTCAGTTGGACTGCTTCTCTTGGTTTCATTTCTGATGATTGTTCTCATTTTTGACATGTGTTAGCTGAAGGCTTTACGTTCTATTTTTGTGTTTAACAGACGTGGTAGACTGAATTCAGCATCGTTGAACGGATATTTAGTTTTATTTATTTGACATTGTGAACTAATGTTAATTACCGTTTCATATTTTTAGATTTCTGAATTGTTACACTATCCTTTGTAATCAAGATATGTGACGAAAGTTGGTTTATTTCAACATTTCTACTTCGTTACACTGCATTCACAGCTTAGTGGTAAAAAATGTTTTTGATGTGTGAGTAGGGTACTGTATTCGCGCATTGTGGAGTGACGCATTTTCTAATTCGGTGTTGCAGCACTTTTATTCAACTGTGTTGTCGTACTTTTATCGTTTGCATCCACTTACGCTTTGAATGAATTATTTACCGCCAAATCATGACCAACCTGCAGAATTGGCTACGAAGTGTGAACGAGGTAAATTTCCTCATGTGATCCACAGATTTTGTTTTTGATGGATATATTTTGAACGAATATGTTTTAGGATAGAGTCGAGAAAGAAGGCTAATGTTGGGTTGCTTAAATGTCTGTAATTGTTTCTACATTTTTGCGTATAGTTTGTTCCCGGGAAGCTTCTATCTCTTCATTCATGCGAACGCATCAGCAATAGTGAACTTTCTCTGTCTTTGGCTGACAGACAAGGTCGTCCGGTCTGTTAATGAGACTCGCTAATTTTTTTCTACATCTTAAAAAGAGTTGAGGGAGTCCTTTTTCAACTAGTGAATCGTTGCTTATTTGGCTTGGCGTCATCAGACGTGGGCGGTCTTATATAGGCCAATCACAACATTCATATTCTCATTCTTTGCGGCAGTAATAATATGCAGAGCCAGATATGGTACGTACGTAGTTTTTGTGCGAGCTGCATGTTTTTATACTGAAGATTTGTGCAGTGTGCGTAAAAGTACATTGATTTACGACGCAGACTCAATGCGTCAAGTTTACTTCTAAGATACTTTGAAAAATAAAATTCACTAATTACTTTTCGAGACATGACTAATTTCCTATCTGTTCTTCTTCTTCCTGGGCCAGAGTGTAAGCGTCATTCAAAGATATGAATACGCACGTTATTAATAATTTTGTAGTCCATATATCTCTAATTTTCTTTAAAACTCTTTCTCAGCTAAGTTTCTTTCTGTGATTTCCTCACATGCGTTCGTTGCTTTGACTTCATTTTAAACTATTCATAATGAAGTGAATAAGCGAGCTCAGTCATCCCTTGGTCTCGATGGGCTGCAAATTATCGGGATCTTCTTGATGTTCTAATATGTTTAGGTGAACGCTTTCCATGCTGAATGAATTAAAGTTAGATTTAGTTTAAGTATTGAGAGCATTTCTGATGAATAGTTCATTGAAATAGTCAAAGTATTAAATGTTTAAATTTGAAGATGATTCATAAATTCATGAAAACTAATGTGTTATAATAGCGTTGTTCATAAACTATTATCAATCCATCTGGATTATTTCTCATGTTCCATTTTATCGGATACCAAGCAATAACCTGCTAACTGATGTATCTTTTCCTTCACAGACGTACGTACGAGACCCCAACCTACAGGACAAGCCACAAAATGCGTTCAAAGCGAGTCAAAGCGCAAGCGCAAGTACGAATGGCACCAGTAGCAACAGTGCTGCCAGCAGTTCAGTCACTGCAGTTCTGCATAACAAGGAGAACACTCGGCCAGGCGCAAATGCCAGCCCTTCATTGCAGCACAAGTCTGCCACTCCGCTCACAGGAAGCGTGTTCTCCACTTCGAGCACATCTGGTGGCTCTCCAGGTGCTTATGGAAGTTCGCCTGGCAGCCCTTCACATGTCCCCTCTCAACAGTCCGCTGTTGGTCGAGCTGCAGCGCCCCCTACTGCTAGGAGACTGGCTAAGACTACCTCCAAAAACATTATCATCCCCAAGTGAGTTATTTTTCTTTATTCTTGTTCGAAATGTTTTCGTTCTATGCAGCGATGGAAGAGACGAGGGAGGAAAATTGTTTAGTAGTTGTTATATGTGATAATAATGTTGATAGCGCAGCCTGTGTCAAAGACTTTGGTAGTGGTCACAGGTAAATTGTTGAGTATTGTCGGTCTATGCTCAGAAAAGCCAGCACATTCCGCTTTTCCTTAAACTTATACTAAATGGTGATTTCCTCTCTTTGGAACGCCTTTGTGGCGATTAGAGAGTAAATTGAAGGAATGATCGTCGACGGTGAATGAAACTTCCAATCATAAAATAATTTGTCTCTCAGTTTTTTAAGGCGAAACTATTCTGTGAATACGATTTCAGTCTGTTCGGTTTCACGTTGTTCGAAGGCATTGTAGTCTTTTAATTATACCAGGAAAACAAGAATGATTCTTAGTATCACTCTGCAGCATAATTATAAATTATTATAACAAATATTTCATTTCAAAATATCTTTTTGAAGTCGGGGGAAGTCTACTCACTTCTCCCTCAAGGGAATACAACTATTTTACTATGGGAATTAGCGCTCCCAGGGGGATTATGTGAGGGCCCGAGCTAAAGGTTAGGTAGGCTTCCTGTTTGTTGAAATAGAATAGGTTTTAGTTTTGTTACGGACCATCTTTTTTCGGTTCTCTGCTGTCCTGTTTTTCAGCACCTACTACTTTCTTCTTCAACTTTTTCTTGTTTCGTGAACTACTTTTTCTATGCACTTTGTGCATAGATTCCGCGTTCCCTCAACTCCATACTAAATGGTGCCTTCAGCCTTCCTCTCTTAGAACATCTTTGTCGTGGTAAATAGAGGCTAAATCTATCTTATATAATAATTATAATATTCACGCTTCCAGATCTTCCAATGATGCGTAATTTTCGGACACGATCTGCAATGAACTGATGCTAAAGTGCATCTCTTGTAACATAAATGAGAAGAACGTGAATGTCAAGCCGAGTGATGTAGTCTCAATGGTTCGTCTTAGACTCTCCTGCACCGGGTGTGCCGTATAGTCCACGAATTACCTGCTCTCGCATTCTCTGTATCGATTTTAGGGGTGAGGTTATAGGCTCTGACATTGATTTTCTTCTCCTTCCAAAGCAGTTGAAGGTACATCTATGGAGCGTGTTGCTTCTTATGAGGTAAAAGATTATCTCAACACGGTCTACGAATTATGTTGGTTTCTCATTGTCTGTTTAGGTCTATTAGTTAACTGGCGCTATGGGAAACGCTTTTGTTGAAATAGCTATCATGTCATTGGTATACTAATTTTTGTCTTTCCTTTTGCAAATGATTTTACAGAGCTTTTATTGCCTTTATGGTAAAACTGTAAGCGATTTTTTTATTTTTGTTCACTTCACACATTAAGGGTAAAACTCCTAAACCGAGATTTTAGTAATGTATTACACTACTGTTCTTTATTTTGCAGTAACTTAGATGTTGGGGATTTTTAAAGACTTTGGTTACTTGTAACACTTTTATTTGACAAGGTTTCACTCAGTTATTTTCATCCAGGCCAAGCTGTTTGCATGTTAATTAAGTATGAATAACATTGACCATTTAGAATTCTTAAGAAACTTGTGAAATTTTTCGTTTCATCTCTTTTGTGTGGCCTGAAATTTTGGGATTTAACATCTCGAACAATAATGCATCTTGATAAGGTATCAGCTCTTATTTTTTTGAGCTGTTTCACCAAATTTGTACCCCAAGTCAGTCGGAGGTGTTCGCTGGGTGCGGAAGGTTCATGGCTAAGCTTAAGCAACCGAGTTTTAGTACCGTATTTGAGCGCATGAGACATCGCAGTTCGGGTGCATCACTTCTAGTCACAATTTTGGTGCCCTCTCTCTTTCGCCATGATCGTTTTGTTTAGCATGGTGCACAACATTACCAGTCGGTATGGCCGAGTTGGTTGTTTCAGTGCAGCGAGACATTTCGAAATAATTTCACCTACTGACATGAATGTCATTCTCACTGTAATTCAATCAGGCATGGAACTTTTATTTGCGAGACCATTGATTTTGTAAATGTTTAAAATGAAGACGAGATGAAATTACATCTGCAGTGTCTCAGCATTACTTTAGGACTTTTTGGTCCAATCTGTGACACAAGCCGACGTTCTGGAGCCTAGAGACAGCATCTATCTTGACAAATACTAGTTTCCATTTGGGCCGTTATCGTTATTTCCAGACGTGGGTTAAGAGCTAAAGTTTTGAACACGTAATTGCGTAATTTTAGTTTGAAATTTTTGTCCGTTGGAATTTTTCAATTAGCTTTATTTGCCCCTCTATTTCTGCCCTATTTGTGTAGTTAATATTCAATTAAATTATATTTACGCTGGGGACCTTACGTAAAACGCGGACAATTTCGTCTTTTTCAAAGGTACTTTCTTGATCGTGTACAAATCTCGTTTTTGCACAGCTTCCGAAATAAAGTCGTGAATAACTCATGAGCTTTGATTTGTGCTCTCTTCCTGTTAAATGAATTAATTACAGTTTCCTAGACAATTGAGGATAGTTGTGTTTGATATAAGTTAGAATATTGTTAAGTACAAATTCTAAGGATGTTTGATCATTTTAGCTCCAGAAATTAAATGAACGTTTTACCGCTAGATATTAATTTTGAAGCCAGTCTTCTTGAAAGTTTTTTAACGACGTCATAAACTAGCACAATGATTCGTTAAAAGTAATTTTATTGCCATGCATTTTTGCCTTCAAATAGTCTTGCTATCTTTTACGCTTAGGGTCGGTTTTTTTTTTATTTTCTCAGCCTCTCTGTACCTCAAGATTTAGCGGATCGTGCTTGCAGTTGGCTTGATCTCGACCATTTCCTTGTGGCCTCGTTCAACTTCACAACGCTTGTGCTAATTCTTGCTGTGTTTTCAGGTTTTACTTCCCGCAAGGTCGTCCGAGCACTCCGGCGCTGCAGGAAAAAAGTATTCAGCGCGTGGGATCGTGCTTCTGCGACCGTGGTGGCCAGATAGCCAAAGACCAGCTCGACGTGCTCATGCGAGCTTGCGAACTACCTCTTTACTGGAAAGCGCCCGTGTTTGTTGCTGCTGGGGGTGAAAAGTTGGGATATCTCACCCAAGAACTCTTCACTGATTACTGGAGCAGGTTTGTGATCGCTCGTTCTGCTTTGTAGATAGTTGGCTTTGAAGTTTTCATTAGAATTACTTTTCAGTTGACCTTTCATAAGAATTACTTTTCAGTTGACCTTTCATAAGAATTTTTTGCAGAAGCTCCTCGTGTGGTAGTTCTTTGTCTATGCTGTTATGAGGCTTACTGAGGCTCACTGAAAATTCATCGTACGTTTTTATCGCTGCTGATTTTTATGTCTCTTGAAAAAGTACTATCATACATTTATTTTAGAAAACTCGATAATTTTGTATTGCTCCAATTACTGTCAAATTTCTTCATATTCTAGGGATATAATAATAAACTTAGTTAACGACAACTTCGGTCCTTGGGAAGACCTAATTAATTCATTTTCAAATTTGTCTGTTGCGATTTGATTACCCATTAAGAGGGTGTTTCCTGAGAGAAATTGATCAGAGCCATTTCCTCTCTTCGTGCATGTCAATGATTTTCTGCAACAAAGAACGTTGGCTTCCTTAATCCCATCAGGGTGAACCTGAACCTAACTGTTGAACGTTAAACTGCACAAAGTTATGATCGAGTTTCTCAAGCAAGCAATGGTGTTTGATGATAATACGTTAAAGTCCTATTCTCAATAAAAACATTGATTATTATTTACTTGAGTTGCTAATAACATCTTGCATAGTTTTCTTAAGATAAAAAATCAAATAATAACGGAAGAAGATTATTAATGACAAATTTTCTCTCAGCGTCGACATCTGGCATCTATTGGCGGTAGTTCTTCGTCTTGAAGCCGTTGACGTGGCTTAGGATTTGATGATGATTTTAACCTCAAAATGCGGTACATAGGCGTTCGCTTGGTCAGTTAGAGCCTCCTCTACTGCCTTACTTGAACGTTGCCTTACTTGAACGTGATGGTTTTCGTCGTATATGCAGGGCGTTATGAGATAGCTCGTGACAAAAATGTTGAGCACCTTGGGTCTTGCTGGTAGCTTTTTATCTAAATTACTCACTAAGCAAAATCTATTTCAATTGAAGAGATTAGTTGGGGAACTTTCTGAAACTCTACTTATGCAGCTTCATCTGCTACTTTCATTCAGTTTTCTTATTATCGATTTAATTTCATATTATGAACAACTATTAAAATCTTCTATTCAAGGGTATTCATGCCTTATTTGAGAGGGAGCCATTAGTGATCGGGTCTCATAATTACGGGAAAAAATTCATCTTCACGCTAATACGGCTTCACGTATAGAAGTGCTAGTCATATCCGTTTTTCACGGTATACGTAGTATGTGACTGATTATTTTGTTCAGGGTGTTATCAAGCTGCCACGACGAAGCGTCTCGCTTTATTCACGTGCTCAGCCGAGGCACCCGTAACTACATTCTCCCCGAGGATTTTGTGGGCCTCATCCAAGACGTCGTGGATTCCCACCCTGGTTTGGCGTTCCTCAAAGACGCTGCAGAATTTCACTCCAGATATGTTCACACGGTTGGTGTTTTGTGTTGTACATTGCGCAAATTTACGTTTCCATAGTTTTTTGTAATTCTTCAACTTGTCAAAAAAATTAACGCAGTATTTAGTGAAAGCAAGGGCACTCTTACTGATAATTTCTGCATCTTGTGCTGACATCTGAGATTGATTTCAATGACTGATATTTCACTGATATTTCAATGACTTTATAATTGATAGTTAAGGAACTAAATTGTGAGTGACAGGCTCAGTTTTACCACGTCTTTTACGAATTAATTGGTTAAATTCTTTCTATGCTATTTCTGAGCCATGTCATTGAAATTACTGTTCATGTTGTTCTCTTCAACTTTGACCGATAGTATTGCACTAATGAATACGGTTTTAAAATTTAGAACAAATATTTCCTTAGTTTGGTTTATGTTACTCTGGCTTTTTCGTTAAATTTCAATTTTCTAGATATTGAATTCATTTCAAGCTATTTTTATTTCTCACAATGTGTGCTGTCCTCACTGTTGAAAGTTATTAAATTCTTTGCTGATCATATATTAGCCTGGCTACTTCTCATAGTGCCTTATTCAGGTTCGGAAGTGCTGAAGTTGAGAACAAAATAGAAAATTTCATTTTCCCAGTATGTAAGTGGCTGCAACAAATTTACGTTGTTTTGTATCTTATTTTCTAGAAGTTAAACGAGAAGCTTTAATCATTAAGTATCGAATCGTGTGATCAAAATCTTTCTTTTCAATCGTTGACTTCGTTTTCGTGATTGCTACGGTTGGTTAGGTTATGTTGCAAGTAGCAGAATTAGGTAATCAACTTTACTGCTGGAATACATTTCTGTCCTTTCGAATAAATATGAAAAATATAATTGCACGGTAACATTTTACCTCGTATGATAACACTACTTTTTTAAAAGGTCGCGAAAAAAATGAAATGCTTTTCATTTATACTGATAAGTGAATGAAAAATTTACCTGGTGGTACACAGTCAACATGTATTGGTTCCTATCTTACTGTTACAAATCTACCCTTGCAGCTTCTCTTGTCATATGTCCTTCTTGAACAATTATGGAAATTTCACAGATGGCAAAAATTCCCAGAAGTAAATTTACTCGAAAGTTGAAAATCACTAACCTAGAAACCTACCCTTTAAAGTTTACCGAAACATCGAATTTTTTCCTGTTGCGTAGGCTTGCTTTTGATAGCGCCTCGTCTATTTACCTGTGCCTAACGTTTACGTGTATGAGCAGGTGATCGCTCGCATTTACTACTGCGTCAACAGATCCTGGTCTGGCAAAATTACTGCTGCTGAGTTGCGGCGCTCTAATCTCCTTTCAGTGAGTTTTGAAGTTTTCATCGAGTGAAAACGCGGTCAAACTTGGGAAGTAGTTATTAAATATTCTTGCTTTTTCTTTGTTAGATTCCTTTAATAATTTTTCATGATATGTGGACCTCCCACGAATAATTATTTTATTTCTTTAATTTTCATATTTCTGTGTATAACAGCCCATGTATACTGTAGACTTTATAATGATAGACAGCGTCACCTCTTTTTCTGAACATCTGCGAAAAGATGGTCAAGATACCAACTTTTATTAAAATATTTTACTGTGGAAGCTTTTCTAATTCGATCTATATTTTACTGGAGATCCCCTCAGTCGTATGTAAGTATTGTACATTTGGGAACTACCGCTCCCAAGGAGGAAAATGTGACATCCCGAGCTCAAGATTAGGAAGGTCTTTTGTTGAAATATTGAATAGGTCTTTTACTTGGTTACCGAACGTTCTTTTTGAGTTCACTCCTGTCTTTTTCAGTACCTTTTACTCTCTTATTCAACATTTGATCATATTTCATAAATTTTTTTTCAATCTTGCTGTTTTTGCGTAAGGTGTGGGGACAGACCTAGTGCATAGATTATCCGTTGCCTTAATTCCTTATTGAATCGTACTTACCTCGTTCATTTTTTTGGGAACATCTTTGTTGTGTTAAGGGAGGCTTAAACTAACTTTAAGTTAATCTAATCTTCACTTCTCATTCAGTGTATTTATGGGGTTCTTTATGACATTGCAGTGCGGAATATTATATCAAGGTTTTGCATGTCCAACCTTACCATAAAACCTACAGTGGATGACAGGTTGTTATTGGCTCATTTGGTAAATATACTTCAAGTCGGACCTCTGAGTGGCTATATTCGAATTTTTCTGTTGTATTAGTTTTTATGTTATCTGTGTCTATGATTTTGTTGTTTTTTACTGGTGGGGCTCATATGAAAAACCATATAGAAACTAGTTGGGGAGAAGAAGAACCAGAAGGTAAGGTGGCGTAACTCAGAATGCTCGACCAGAAGGAAGACGTAGAAATGTATTGGGGTTTCGAATTTAGTGATAGAGTGAGCCAAATTCGTACAGCATTAGCATACTGAAGGCCAGGAACAAACTCCTTATTATAAGAAGAAAAAGAGCTCACACAAGCTTTGTAGGAGTGAAGGTATTTGTCTCTCTGCTGGTTGCACTGGTACAACCACACAAAGCACCGAAATAAATTAGAGCCCTTGTAAAAACGCGTTTTCAACTGCTAGCATGAGGTGTAAAGATTGCTCTTAAATTCAGTGAAGAAGAGATGTATTAATCTATTTTCTTCATGATTTAAAATCTACGTAATAACGAGTTTCGTTCTCTTTGACAGGTAATAAGTTACTTAGAAGACGAAGAAGATATAAATCAAATTACGGAATACTTTAGCTACGAACATTTTTACGTCATCTACTGCAAGTTTTGGGAACTGGACACCGACCACGATTTATTCATCGACAAACACGACCTTGCGAAACACAACGAGAGAGGTGAGCTAAACTAACTTGCACAGTTTCAGAGCTTTTCAAGTTTGAAAGAAATGTAAGATAATACGTGTTCTTTCAATGAATAGGCTTTAGTTCCTAGGCTTAAGTTCCTAGGCTTCATTTTTCACTGTAATTCTGTTTTGGTCAGTTAGAAATTCAAGTTAACTTTAAGTTCCATTTCCGTCTAAAATATGAAAGTAGTGTAGCGTTAGTTATATGTGTAGAGCTGGTCCTCTGGCTAGATAAAACATGAATGAAAATGAATGGGAGAGCGATGAGAAAAGTAGATCTGTTGGAAGTGAAGTGGAGTTTCAAGATTGACTATCAATTTATTTGGCATGCATCAAAATTTCAACTTCGACCGATTGTAGCTGCTTATGACACTCCTAGCTAAAGTTGAGTAAGTTCCTTGTTCCAATCCTCATTGATTTAACAATGAATAATACAGTTAACAATACATTCAAATTCAGCGAAAATAGTTGCACAATTCATAATGTTGAAAATTTTACGTTCATTTTACGTAGAGTCACTGGGCTTCACTAGACGCTGAATCACTGTACCGTGTACCAACATTTTTGTTCAAGTAACCGTCGATATTTGTTTGAACTTATTGTTTTCAAATGGTAAAACAGGCGGTTGTCACGCGTGATAGTGATCGAAGTAAAGGCAGTGCTAGTTAGTTAGTTAGTTAGTTAGATTTCTTGCATTCGTAGCCTCAAATGATTGGCGTTGTATGCTTCTCACTTCCCTCTACTAGAATAAAGGATATTCAAGTCGTTCGCGGTGAATATATTACGCTCTTTTTTGTTTAGTCAAGCATAAGAAGTGCTGGTTAGTATTAAACAAGCTAACCGCCATGTGAGCCACTGGTGGTACACGGAGGGAATTTTCAATGTGCTGACCGACCAGAACTCACAAACTCAATTTTCATATATACTTGATCTAAGCCAAATGAAGGCACAATCCTGTTGATCTTTGCTCTTTTTAAAATCGCCTGCTACATTTGATTTTAAATTTGTGTTGAATATTTAACTCAAGGTCAACCCATGGCGGTTAACATGTTGAAGGAAAAGATCCAATTATGTCGATAATATGACACGAAAAATATTTTAGAGTTAAAAAATGATCAGTTTCTAAGCAGGTAGTAATTAAGAAGTGGGAGGAAAGTGTTCGAGAGATCAAGTGTCGTGGAATGAGAGAAATGCTGGCTAACAGAGGTATTTCTTCGAAGCTTGAATGCTAATCCGATTGAATTAAATGAATTATTCCTTTAAACGAATAGTTCCTGAACAAAACGATCTTGATTACTGGGATCTCTAAATTTCGTATTTCTTGTATTGTGAGGGAACTCATTTTTAAGAATAAAGTATGTTCTTGAAGGAAAAATGAACGTGGTATGGTATAATATTTATTTTACAGCGCTCTCGATGCCTATTATTGAGCGTATCTTCAGTGGAGCGGTGACAAGAGGTCGTGTCCAAAAGCAAGAGCGCATGGGATACCAGGAATTTGTCTGGTTCCTTATTTCCGAAGAAGATAAAAGACATCCGACTGCCATTGAGTACTGGTTCAGGTGAGGTGTTGTAAATACTGAACTTTGTTTATATTTGCCAGTAGAATATGCCCGGAAGTTTAGGTCTTTATCTTTTATTGAGGTCCAACTCCAGGTTTGCTTCGAAGTTCTCGCGTGTAACCTTTTCGGCATCTCGAATCGTCCCTTAAATGTGAAACGCTGTTCACCAGTTGCCGTCGTAGTTGAACATCGTGCGCACAAATTTATTCCACCTAAATAGACATGCTATACCAGAACATTATGTCCTCTGAAGTTACACTACATAACTTGTAATGTGTTCCCATGCCTCCTCAGGGGATGTTTTGAGGCCACTTGCTTGAGGATAGGTGGGCATTTTGTTGAAATGAAGTATATTTTTTGTTTTGTTTCAGAGGGACCATCTTTTTTCTGTTCACTGCTGTCTTTTTTCAGCAACTGTTAATTTCTGCATCAACTTTCATCTTTTTTCATAAACTTCTTTCGATCTTGCAGTTTCTAAGTGAAGCGTTTGGGGGACTCATCTTCTACACTGATTCCTTGTTCCCTAAATTTGATATTAAATGGTACCAACCTCCTTCCTATTTTGGAAACTCATTTGCTGATGTTAGAAAGAAATCAACTAACGTGTAATGTGTTGTGTTCCCAAGTTATTCTAACTTTTATGTTCCCCAGGAAAGGATTATACTTAGTTTACAAACTATCATTCCAGGTGTATGGATATCGATGGAGATGGTTTTCTGTCCATGTACGAACTTGAATATTTTTACGAGGAGCAGCTTCAACGCATGGAGGCGCTTGGAATTGAAACTTTGCCTTTCCACGATTGTCTCTGCCAGGTGCGTATGGAGGCCTTTTGCCTCTACTCGGCTCTCAATTCCTACGTTTCATTGTCAATTGATTTTCGTCTTTCGGTTTATGGTACGTTTAGAATACGCAAGTAACATAATTCAAGTTATGATTTTTCTTTAAGAATGCTTTTAAAATAAATTAGCCTAAAATTAGGAATGTGATATTTTTCATTCCAATGAGAACTGGTCGATCCTGCTTTTCTATATCGATTTGTTTCGGGCATTCTTTCGTTGTGCACTTTTTTTCACGGCTGGGTTTCTTATATTATTATATTATAATATCGGTAAAGTCAAAAAATACCCTAAAAAGTTAGCGCGCATAGACTTCTTTATGGGTGTAACTGTTGGCAACTCGAATTTTTGAACCTAATTTTACTTGTGGTTGTCTTCAAGTACCCGCGCAAAGAAATTCAGCGAGTGAAAAGCTTATTGTACTCTGATGTCTACGCTATCCCGAAATTTTGTGTTATTAAGTGGTAAAAAGTGGCGTATGTCAATTTCATTTGTTTCTCTGAATAGGGATGAATTTTAACCTGGAAAAGAGCTTTATTTCTAATTCTGCACTTGCCCTTTCAGATGCTCGATATGGTGCGGCCCGAGTTTCCGAACAAAATTTCCCTCACTGATCTCAAAAGATGTCGCATGACGCCCATATTTTTCGACACTTTCTTCAACTTGGAGAAGTACTTGGACCATGAGCAGCGTGATCCGTTCGCCTCTCACAGAGCTGATGACGATGGACCCGAGGTGAGACCAGCATGCAAAATCACACCAACGTGGAAAAATACTTTCTTTTCCAACTTTTTAACGTTGCGAAATTCTTCTAGTTCTACACGTGTTAAAATGCTACGTTGGTAATACTTCCGTTAGCTGAAATTAGCAAAGTTGGTATATAAGTTATTTGAACGTTTAACGCACAGTTCAATTCTGATGTTTGAAATTTCGCTCATTATATAACATTTCTTTGTTAATTGTAATTAATTCAACGATTTTCAGCGAAAGGGGGAAAAATTGCAATCGCAGAAAGATTTCTGATAATTATTTTTCTGTAATACTCGTGCGATTTTGTCATCATGTGTGAAAAGATGCTTGCTCATTATGACATTAGAAACAGATAGAGTTAATATTTGTGAGTACCAGCAAAGCTAAGGGTATTATTGCTTTATCGCATTTGACATCAATGTGTCTTTTTACATTGATGAAGACACCTGATGTTTGTTCTTCTTTCTGAAAGAATATGAGCGTCAATGTGATAAAAATTGTCAGCAAAGGTGCGTAGTGGTCGCTCCAAATTCTGTTTCAGGGCTTCTATGTTTTAAGTTTTATATGTGTCTATATAGGCTCACAAAATATATGTACACACTACTATGAGTGGTTTCCACTTAGACCGAATCCCGTATTAAAGGAGCTACGAAGTGCAAAACGCAATTCATCATTCATAAGATCCATGTAAAATACCAGTATGGCGTTGTGATTGATTTATCGCTTTATGCCTGTCCAGTGTATCAGTATTAATAGATTACGTTTTATTTCAGATCTCGGACTGGGATCGTTTTGCTGCCGAGGAGTACGAGTTGCTAGTGGCCGAAGAAGGAGGCACAGATACTCAAGACGATCTGTAAGTTGAGAACAGTTTATTTCCAGCTCCATTACATTGCATTTTACAGCGCAACTAGAAAGCTTCCTTGAAGACACTCGTTCATTTCTAAAATATTACAATAATGCGGGGGTATAATACTGTAATTGAGTATTCTTTCTTGAATTAAACAATGTATGTCAAATGTGTTCTGAAGTATAAGTTTCGTTCATCGCATACAAACTTTAAAGTGCTCCGTCGGAACAACTTTGTTGGAAATAAGTTGTATTGCTTAAGCCTTTAGCCTCAGTATTTTGTTGAGTGATAAATGTTGAAACATTTCTTTCTATTTTCTGCGAGGTGCAGATCTCATACCTGTTTCACTTGGCGTCAAAAGTGTTCATTACAATAACGTGTAAATCGGATCTATGATGTATCCACTTATGGAGAGTTACCCGGTTTTGTTATGTCGATCCTGTATTTGGGAGAAAAATTTATTCTTGTATGTTTGACAGTTCTGGTAATAAAGATATTCGTAAGTAAATAGTGGTACCTCGGGTTACGAATGCCTTTCTTTACAAATGTTTTGGGTTACGAAGTGATGCCTTCGTATAGGGTTACGAATTTAAATTTCCCTCCCAGGCGTCCTTTTTTTGTGGACAAATCTTAACGCCGCGCTTCGTGATCGCATTTATCTTGGGAATAACTTAACGATAGCATCTCACAAAGGAGTCATGTGGTTCCTCCCGCACGCGCCCACCACCCCTTAATCCCCTTTATTACCCCCTTCGCTCGTTCATTCCCTCAGTAGCGGCCGTCTAGATAGCATTACTTAGTTAATTTGCGCGTGATTTGATGTGTAAAGAAAAATTAATGAAAATGGGCTTTTAAATGCGGGTGGAACAAAAGATTTAGTTTTTATAACATTGTTATGGGAAAATGATTTGGGATGCGAATATTTTGGGTTGCCAGGTGGCATTCCACTGAAAATCGGTATGTGGGTTCGAGATACAGCGGATGGCTCTGTCTTGTGATCCTATAAATTTGTAATGCTCGTCGATTTTGCGCTCTACTACATTTAATTTATTTCCCTTCATGCTCAAACAATTTTGAGAGATCTGTGTAAGAGCTCGAGTTTTTACTTGCAGGATTGGAGAAGAGAATATGTGAGGCAGCTTAAGATGAGCTTGAGGTACGAATTTTTCCGTTGAAATTAATTCTGTGTTCGTCCTTCATTCACACAGTTTTGGTTCTTCGTTGTTCCTGCGTTAATAATTTCTTTGTGTGACAGGTTTCTAATGTTACCGTGTTTAGTAGTGATGCATTTAGATTATCTAGTGAAGGCGTGCATCTTGCTGTGTTTGTTTTGAAGCTATTAATTCACCAGTGTGAGTGTTAACACCTCATATACTGAGGATTTTATCGCAGGGGATTGTGCCTTTGAAAATTTTTACTCCCTGTGGATGCTTAGCCGAGTAAATTTTTATTTTAATGCTTATTAGTTTTTACATACCATACCGTTTCATTTTCTGCGTCAGTATTCATACTTGTTATTCTGTGTTTCAAAAGATCACTTGTTTCGTGGGTATCCTACCGTTCAATAACATGTATGAGTTGGTACTAATGTGTTTTTCAATTCTATCATCATTCTTTAAACATGTTAAAAAACTATAGGCTGCAAATATACCACAGCCAATATATTAGGCGTACCTCTGTGATGAAGGTGAAATGCATTCACTCCACTGAGCCACGCACATCCAGCTGTGTTTGCTCAGAATACCTATCTGTGAGAGTAAAGTTTTCAGCTGTGCTGGATGTGGGTTCTTGTCTTATCAACTGTACTTGACTCATGCTTTGAGCTTTACGTTGCTTTCGATAGTGATTCAATTTCTAACTTGTTTTGTGTTAACGTTTTCATTGGATGTGTTTGGATCATTCTGAGTGTAACTGTTATTTCATGTTTTGATTATTCGATGTAGTTTAAAGTAGTACACACGAGAGATTCTTTTTCGTACTGCCCTAACAATTTTCTTATGCCTTCTATTAGAGAATATTTTTTTAGACAAATTAGATAAAAACCTTGAATGCACGCATGGTGATTACCTGTTATTTAGGATGTAAATATCTAATTCTATTTGTTGCTTTTCGAATCACAATTCTTGGATGAAAGTTTGTGTTTTAATGGAGTTATCAAATGGCGGAGATATCTAATAAGCAAATTTTTGTGTTGTCAGGTATTGTAAAAAATTTATTTTCACTTCTATACTATTTTAAGAGATTTTCTTTCTACTCTCAAGGTGTACATCACTGCAAAGGAAAATTACTGTATTTTTCATCAGTCTAGGAAGTAATAAACAATGTTCCGGACCTCATGGAAGAACCTTAAACTTTTGAATCGAATCTTTGTAACCTGCTCCCATTCAGTTTTTCAATTTTTCGATTGAACTGCTCTTATTTTGGTGCACCTGCAGTTCCAAACGTTTTATTACTTTCTACACTCCTATGCTAGTATGAAGTTGAACGATTTCCTTAGTGATGATTTTCGAAAAAGTACCGTCGATTCACAGTCTTATCTAAATCCTCTTTCTATTTCTCCGCGAAATGTACATTGCGTAAAAATGTAAGACGAAACGAGTTCGTTACGCAAAGATATATTACACTTTCTTCTGTCACCTCAATTAGTACAAACATCAGATTTGTAGACTTCATGGCGAAGTGGTAGTTTTTTTTTCTTTCGAACTTCGATGTTTCTAGAGTTCCATCGCATCGCAAAACTTAGAGAAAAGGCTTCAGTCGAGAGCTTCGTTGCTTCTTCTCGGATTTACTCCGTTGGGAGCAAAGATAATCCGCACGAGGAGATAAGATGCCGTGTACTATGAGTGCAGCAAGCACAGACAGCCGAGTTGAAAATCACAGAAAAAATATCGAAGTTACGACGCATGTCGAGTGAAGGCTTCAGAGTCAAATAGGGATGTAATTTGTAATGGGTGAAAATCATACCTTCATAGAACTTTATGGCACATTGTAGAAAAATTGTTTTTCGAGTAATAATTCCTTTGTAAATTTTTTGTGGCACATGAGAAATTTCAGAAATTCACGGTATTTCTGCTTTTATGAAGTTACGAATAAACTTATTCGTTATTTATTAAATGAAAAAATCAGTCATCCAATTCTTAACGATATTCGGTGAACTTGATAATTTTTCAATCATAATGTAGCTTTGATCCTTTTATCAAGATCGAGAAGATTCATCGCCTCTTTTCCGAGAGGAGAATTTGACTTCTTGTGTCTTGTCTAGAAATATTCCTCACTACTGCAAATTTCTAACTCAATGAAAGATTGTTACACAGGTTAATAACAAGTCTCCTAAATGGTCGCATTTCTTTTTCATTTGGGAATTCAGAGAGCAAGGAGACGTGCAAGCACCTTACCGAGCATATTCTATGCTACATCCATTTCTCTGTTTCTGTTTCGTAATCTCTCAAAGAGCTTCTCTCAAGGGTATACAATAGTGTATCTATGGGAATTAGCGGACCCTGAAGAAACTGTCAGGTCCCGAACTGAGAGTTGCGTGGCCTTTTTTTGTTGAAATAAAATGTTTTTTGTTTTTCTAAGAGATCATCTTTTTCGGTTCACTGTTGTTCTGTTTTTCTTGTTTCTTAGCCTTTTTTCTCAACTTACTGTTTTTATGCACACGGGATCCTGTGCGGGAACACCCCTTATGCATAGATTCTGTGTTCCCTCAATTCTATTATAAATGGTGCCTTCATCTTTCCTTTCTTTGAACATCTTAGTTGTGATAAGGTAGGGTTAAACTTACTTATAATCAAGCTTTCAGAAATGCTCTAAAAATGGCTGCTGCGTAGGAGTTATGTGAGACAAATGAATAAGGCAATTGTAATTAAACGTAAACCATTTGGTACTTTTGGATCCAAATAAATCAGACAATGGTTTTTTGTAGCTCATTTGTCTTCAAGAGCCTCAGTGAGTAATGAGAATTTGTTCTGCCATCTTTACCTACCTTTTCCACACGAGTAGGAGGGCGTATACTTTTGTGTATTATATTTTACGCAAGTGTTTTTGTTGTGCCGATTCAAGACTGTGCGAACAGGGGGATTGAAAATTCACCCATTTTTGGTTCTTTCTGAACTAAATCTTAATTCACCTTAAATTCAATGCTTCCCTCCCGCAGTTGAGTCAGAAGTTATCTCGTCTTGAGAATCTTTTCTGCGTACATGATGTAATGACTGTCCTCAGTAGTAGAGTCGAGCACCACTTAATTTTACTAATTTTTTGAATGCGAATAGAACTTCTCACAGCCTGGTATTCTCTTGTTTCCTTTTAATGAAAACGCCTGTATTTCCACAGAGTATACGGAGCAGAAGATGAGCTTTCGGCAGGCTTAGAAGCAGTACTCGCACGCGGTAGCGGCGTGGAAGGAGAAGAGTGTCCAGACTCACATTCAGGTTCATCCTCCAAACAAGTTGGCCGCTCCAGTGTTGGAGGAGGGGCGCTTTCCAAACATTCGACTCTCTCGGCGACACTCACCAACCTCGCTGTCGACGCCATGGATGTTGACGATGACTATGCAGATTACGCAGACAGCGATGACTATCATTACTGATGAAGTTGACCGTAGGTGGAATGTTCAAATACTATTACAATAGGGTTTTCTTCGCAGTGATGTTTCATAACCATACTTAGAGGTATTAATTTCACAAAGAAAGTAATTTATTTAGTCGCTACGGAAGTTTGTACTGATATTCATTTACCATTGTTCGTCGTCGTCGTTTGAGGTATAATTTCCCTGTTCTATGATTCAATAGTTGAAACGTGAGATGAAAGGTCATGTGAAGAACTCTTTTGAAGGATGTTTGAAGGTGTTGAAAGCGACACATCTTGGCGGTGATGTGATCGCCGTCTTTTGATATGTGTCCATTGGATAGCAATAAATGATGAGCAGTTTTAAATGCTTTTTGCCGGACCTGGAATTTGTTGCACTGAAATAGATTGTGTTTCCGAAGATTCATTCTGAGTTTCACGAGTTCAAATGTTTGAAATTATTAATTGAATAGTGTATTTAAATTGAAAGTAAATTAAATTCAAATTTAAATTCAAATTTTCCAATAAATGAAAATTTGGTTTCAATGTATAAAACGGACATTTTAAAAATGTTTATCAACTTTGGTATTTGGGTGTAGAATTACTCTTCCTACGGGCACTTTTTTTACCACCCACTCACGTACTCCAATTGTTTTGTTCGTATGGATAATTGGTTGGCAGCGTTCCTCTGATAGAGCGTCGTTACCTTCTTGAATTACCACTTCCAAACACATTGATTTGAAATCATCCGTCGGACACTTATTTACGAAATTTAAAAGTAAAATTTTTGTCTCTGAAACTTTATTGCGTGCAGTGACTTTTTTAAATGAACTTCAAATTTTGTTTTATACCACCCACGTTGTTGATTTGGATTCCTTGTTGATGTAACACTAGAATGTATATTATCGTAGAAGTTATTTTAATCACACTTTGAAGCCGACCGCGACTTGTCTGGTTCACGAAAGATATTCTGGTTTACCATTTTTGTATTTCTTCAGTATTTTGAAGTCGTGTAGTTAGAATTTACTTGTGTGCGTGCTTTGGAAGACTCCATGTATTATGTGCCTTAGCAGCCGCTACTGGGAGTGTGTTAAATGGTTTGTGGACCGAGAGTAAAGGAGGAAGATAAGCCTCTGCGATACAATAGCAGACTTTATCGTGCCCAGGTTTTCCTTAGCATCTGACACCACCTTCGTGTTTACTAACTTTACAGTATTTGTGGAGAGTTTTCAACTTTTTTTAGCTCCTGGCATTTTCAGTAAAATGATAACGTTTTCACTTTCGGTAATGTAACTTCCATTATTTCACGAGAAGATTCTCGCACGGTAGGAACTGTTGATAGTAATAATAGTAACAAATAAGACACGTATCGATTGAACAGTTTTGCCTCGAGAACAAGTTTTGGTACTCTCAGTTTTGCGCTGCATGTATAGCATAGCCTCTGTAAATATTGTATGATACTAGCCCCGTCTTAATGAAGTGCCTCTTACGACATGTGTTTTATGTAGATGCTGCTTCATCTGTTGCTTCAACTTGGAGCTCAATTTCAGAGTCGACCATTTACGACAAATATTGATGTTTTAGGAACTTAACTGCAAACGAGATAATTTCTGAGGAAATTTAGGCCACATGCTTTATGCATATAAATTGATCTTGAAGTTACTTGGCTTTCAACTTCATTTAGAATTTCTTACTTTGTTTCAAAGTTATAGTATGACTTTAATTTCGTAACTATGTTGCAAGCGGCGATTTATTGTAAGTCCTTGTGCGAGAAAAAGTAAAATTTTGTAAGTATTAAATTTGTTCAGAGTGTAAAAAGTTTTATAAGCGACACGAGTCCTTGTTTATTTGGTAGTGTAATTTCGAAGATAGAAGCTTGTGTAGGCGTAGGTAGTTCATATATTGGTTCCGTGCTTATTGAACGAAGAAGCTACTGTGTAGCTTCAAGATTTTTCTTTGCCAAGTGCTAATTCCTACGAGGTATATGACAAGAAATTTTGACCTGGTTACATCGACCGATAATCGAACAATGTTCTGAAGAAATTTATTCGAGTTGAATCGAACCGGTTTCTATAGAAAGGTTTATGATCCAAATTTACACCTAAATATTTTGTATACTTAGACAAATGTTATCTTTCATTATATTTTTTGTGATTTATTAAGTGTGCCAAATTGTTTCCCCACTATCTTGACCTCACAATTTACTAATGCAGATGAAATTTTTTATTGGAACACATTGATTGTCCAACTGTGTGATAACGCGATTATATTTTATCTGTATAGTTACTGACAATGATTCGACAAATTTTGTTGCGCAATCATCCACTAATCTCATGCTATTTGATGTGTTGTCTTCCTATAAATATTGCGTAAAAGAGTGAACTCTTAAAAACAGCGGGTCTAGATTTTAAGTGCGTGCTACTAAGCTGTCGAATACAAAACTTTATTTACTGTACTCTAATATGTCGGGGCTGGAGAAATAATAGAATTTGTTCGTAAATTCAAGTTCATGTCCAGACTAGCCTCCTCAATGTATCTGTTGAGTTTCATATAGTGCAGCAATAGGATCAAGACTGGATGGGTCATTTTCGTGTAATTATATTCAGTGTATTTTTAGTTGTGATTATCCGTTAAACGGTCGCCAGAAGCTAGTCATAGTCTTGCTTACTCCCTATTGTGCCCATGGACTTTGAAATGCATTATCGAGGACCCCGCGTACTAGCTGAGAAGTGCAGTTTACGTTAAATTCAATGCAGGTTTCCATCAATACTGTAGCACTTTGATGAAATTCTAGCAAGGATGTTGTTCTCTATAGTAAACTTCTAGAGCGAACAATCCTTCCAAAGATACTGTTTAGAAGTCGCTGCCGCCTGAGTATTTGAAGGTCGGCTGGGACTCTCGTGATCAGCTGCGTATTGTAATGAGTAAAGAGTTGATAAATAAAAAAAATTTTCCTATTCATGTTTTTGTTGACAATCCTGTATTTGCTCTAAGCGGCTACATTTTAAGCTATAAATTAACCTAGTAAAATTAGTAAATGAGATATAAGGAATTAAATTTTTTCTTAACTTGATTCGTACAAAAGACTTCACGGGAAGCTGAAATTTAGAAATAGGTGACTGGCTCCTACAGTCGCAAAAACAATTATCAAAGTAAATGCCATTTGATACAGCGCGTCATTCCTCCACTCTTTTCGTATAGAATCCACAAAGTTATTTAGGAAAACTCAACGTAAATAAACTTCGTTTACCATAGGCAGCCACGAGTGTTGGGCTAATCGATATGGACGACTGAAAAGAATTGGAATAGAGTATAAATATTGGAAAAAAGTATAACGTAAAAGGGAATTCCACCGTGATAATGTGGTTCCTGTGAATATTCAAATTAATCTGCACAAATCTTCATTTATATCTCGTAATAATTTGAATAATTGCAACATTTTAGAAAAACCAAGTACAGGGGGCGAAAGGTACTCGAAAGCACTTTATTTTTGTTATTTAAACTAACCCGAAAATAATTATTTTTATTTATTTCAGATGATCCCATGGCATATTCTACTAAAACCAATGAAATGACGCGCAGTAATAGTATATTAAAACGAAACAACCATTTAGAAATTGTAAGATTTCTAAAAGTAGCCAGGTCTTTCGTTTACAAATTGAGAAAGAAGCTGAATGGAAACAATGGAGATGAGTTGGCCACGAGCAAGAGAAAACAGCATTGTTAAAGCTCTGACTGACTCAGAACACGAAGTTTCCTTTCCAGCAACAGTGACGGTTTTCGGTGTTAGCAGCGAAGGGCACAGAATGCCTCCTCATTTATTTTCACAGGACCTTAGAGTCAATGCAGATGCTTGTGTTAAGACTCTTCAAACCTTTGTTTAGCCTTGGATAGACAGCGTAACCAATTGAAGCGCCTATGTCTTCCAACAAGATTCAGCTCCATCCCATAAAGCTCTCAAAACCCAGGGTTAGGTGGCCGAAAATTTTCATGATCATGTCACATCAAACTTATGGCCTACTAACTCACAAGATGTTAATCATTTGGATTATTACGTGTGGGGCGCCGTTGAAAAGGAAGTCAATAAGCATTCCCTTAACCCCAAATCCTCGCTGATGGAAGCAATAACCGGAGCAATGGAGGACATAAATAAAGACCAGCTGATCAAAACTTGCAGTCGTATTTGGATTCGAATTGAGTCGGTGATAGAAGCCGAAGGAGGATATATAGAAAAACGTTGATTAATATTATATTATATTTATTCATATGGTTACAAGAGATTATAAGTTTCAACGATTAACAGTTTCATTTTTTTTTTTTTTTTAAAGTGCGTAAGGTATCCCCAGATACCTTACACACCCTGTATTTCATTCAATAAAACCGTTATTACATTTTTCAACCACAACTATTTCAATATAAAATATTGTCTCCCATAGATCACTGGAGCATCGAACAAACAAACATCGGCATCTACGGATGCTTTATTTCCAATTGAAGCATGATACATATCACCTTTTACATTGGTTTTTCAAATGCCTTATAACTAACACCAGGACGCCATGACGCTTTCCCCCGGGCAAGACCGGTACCCATTTCAGACACCTGGGGAGAGTACGAAGCACATTTTCAATCGAAATGGTTATCAAATTGATATCGACTCATTTTACCCAAATTACTGATAGGAAAACTTGGGGTCAAAGGTGACATTTTCAGTGCAAATAATTTGTTCTTCCTAATGTACAACCGTGTAGTGAAGTTTGGCTTTTCTCAATCTTTTCCCTCGGGGAAAAAAAGAAAAATCAGCAACCAACATCTTTCATTGCCGCCCTCTTAATAGCCATGAAAATGATAGTTGATTGTTTGATTAAAAAAAAATTTTATTACCTTGCACACCAGCTCATACCGCCCTTCGCTGCGGACAACCTTGTTTTTAAACTCGCCTCTAGGCCGCGATTAGACCAATTCCCCACTTCTCATAAGCTTTATGTTCCTTTAAAAGCTAAATTTTACAATCAAAGCTACAGTAACGTTAATATTAATGACGATATTTTTTTTGCTATATTTGATTAGTAAATGTCTGAATCAGATGTACCATGAACGAACAATGAACTGATTTCGATACGAGTTTTATAAGAGCCTAGTGCGTATTAAATACAACGAATTTGAGTAACAAATGAATAAGTCTTACGTTAGATATTCAGTTCAATCGCTCAGGATGATTGAGTTTGGATAAGATAATACGTTAGTTCAGGTCTCCCTAACCACAATGAAGGTGTTCCTAAGGGAAAGAGGAGAACAACAGTATTTAGAATATTAAAGATGTGAGGAATCTATCCTCTAAGAGTGATCCCACTCCCGGCGCACAGAAACTCCAAGATTAAAAGAAGATTATGAAACAAAATAAAAGTTGCAGGAGAAAGTAATAGGCGACAAAAAATGACAGTGAACCGACAACCAGTGATTTATATCAAAAATAAAAAAACATTCTTTCTCAGCAAAAGAAAGGCCTATCCACCTTTCTACTCCGGATCTCCTATCTTTCCCTTGGGAGCGCTTATTCTGATAAACTCTGCAAAACCGACAACGACAAAACGAGCACACACGCGCGTCAAACACACAGCCTTTTATTGACACTACTGGCTGCACTAAGCTATCGAGTTAAATTTTCTACAAATATCAAGGAACCAATTTTAAACGAGTAAAAAAGTAACACTAGGAGTTTTTTGTGCTGGAAAACACCTACTCCGACAAAAATTTATCAACCGCACTGATGACACTTTGTGTAAAATAATTTTATGGTGCTGAAACATTTCCAATGGCGATTTTCACGTTGGATTAGAAGTTCGTTGCAACCTCTTATTCACATAAATGAAATCCCAAGAGGAAAAGTGTAATGCAATATTTAGTTTGGAATTGAGGGAACGGATAACAGATTAGATTAGACGTGTTTCAACCTCCCTACCCTGAAAAAAGTCCTCTCTAGAAAGAAAGGTGGAAGGGGCCATTTATCATGGAATTGAGGGAACTAAGAATCTGCGCAATGAGTGTCCTCTCGCTCTGCACAAGAAAACAGCAAGATTCAAGGGAGCGAATGAAACAAGATAAAGGTCGAAGAAAAAGCAATCAGATGCTGAAAAAAAGCAGCAATGAACCGTAAAAAAGGCCCGCAGCAAGAAAAGAAGAACATTCTATCACTACAAAAGGAAAGCCTACCTAACTTTTTAGCTCGTGACCTCACTTCTTATCCAGAGAGCATCAAGTCCTATAGATACGAAAGTCGTATCCACCTAAAGTGAACGGGTTATCTATGCACAAGTGTTTTCCCTCACATAAATCCTCGCACACTGAAATAATACGGTCGGAAGAAATTTATGAAATAAGATCAAAATTGAAAAAGAAATGAATCGAAGGGGGAAAACTATAACAGTGAACAGTAAAAGACATTTCAATAGCAAATTTGTCGAACTACCCAAACAAAAAAAAACTCTCCTATTTCAGTAAAAGGTAGGCCTCACTAACAATCAGCTCGGGACTTCATCTTTCCTCTTTGGAGGGTAAATTCTGCTAGGTACAATAGTTGCGGCTTTCTGAGGGGAAGACTTTCAAGTTCGCTGACATTGGATCAATTGTAGATAGCTAGATGTAATCAATTGCAATGCAGGAGCTTGCCTTTATACTTTGATGTCAGGAAGGAGATTCACCTTGAAGTGGCTCTACGGTTTTCCAGGAAAACGAATTTTCATTTCAAAGTTTGGTCAAGAGAAACAATTTTTCGACTTAGATAAACACTTGTAAACAATATCAGCTAGTAAACATTAAGTATTGAAAACTGAGAGCGTTTTACTAACTTTCGAGCTCAATACAAATTCATTAACACGAACGTACTTGTGAATGCGAGACAAACCAGTGAATGCGAGACAAACCCGTGAATGCGAGACAAGCCCGTGAATGCGAGACAAACCAGTGAATGCGAGACAAACCCGTGAATGCGAGACAAAGCCGTGAATGCGAGACAAA